>CAUYRB010018022.1:0-14243 GCA_963574695.1 Propithecus perrieri | reverse complement strand
AAATATCTCGCCCTCCTCCAAGTCCAATTTATTCTTTATGTTTTTTTTTTAAATTTTGAAAAGTTCTATTTTATTTTATTTTTTTTATTTCAGCATATTATGGGGGTACAAATGTTTAGGTTACGAATGTTGCCCTTGCCTCCCCCCCTGCCCCCCCAAGTCCGAGTTTCAAATATGTCCATCCTTCGGGTGGTGCGCATTGCACTCTTTGTGTATGCGTATACCCGTCCCCTCCTCCCTCCTCCCCCCTCCCTATTCTTTATGTTTTAACAACGTTTACTGAGTACCTTTTATATGGCAAGCATTGGGGATGCACTGATAAGTAAGACACACGCGTGCCTTCGAGAGCTTCCATCCAGAGAATGAAACAAACATGAATATCAAAATTACACCATGGGGAAAGTGTGATAATTGGTCAAAATTGGATCAGGAAAAAAAAATACCGTGTTAGAAATTCTAAATGGAAAAGGATTTAATACAAGAAATGTGATGCTAAGATAACCGATAGAATTCCTAAGGGAGAGCAGCTCAGGAAAAACTGCAGCTGACCTTCAAAATGTGTGAAAATGCAGGAATAGCATTTTATTTCTGCCTCTACCCACTACCTATAGCTGTCACCAGAGGATGATGATAGCTATCTCCTCTTCTTTTGCTTTCCAAATCTCTGGTGAGTTTTTCTCAGAGGGGAACTCTAGACAAGAACGCTGCTAGAAAGATAGCTTGGGAAATGCTGTTTCCAGCCCTTCTTCAGCCCCGACATAGAAGGGAGAGCTCGGAAGGGCTCCTGCAGGTGGTGGCAGCTAACGCTGCCAATATTGGGGTAACTTCCCTAATTTGAAGTAGCCAAGTCATCTTGGGTCTGCAGAAACACTCTAAGGATATATATTTCAAAACAGCTAGAAAAGAAGATTTGAAATGTTCCCAAAACAAAGAAATGATAGATGTCTGAGGTGATGGGTGATTTGATCATTACACATTTCATGCCTGTATAAAATATCACATGTATCCCATAAATATGTGTAATTATTACGCTTTAATATAAAATTAAATTTTGAAAGAAAGATGTTGTACAGAGCTTTCCCCTTGATAGGTCTGTGCCTTGCTAAGAAGCATATTCTCACATGGGGAGCTGGCCTTGTGTACAAGAGACCAGGAGAAATTTAAGGGAATTTGCTCAAAGGTCTTTTTCATCTACTGATTTTTATCCTACTAACTACAGAGTATCTAATATTTTTACCTTTTGAATAATTATCCCGGGATAAAAGTATTGTCTTGGGAGATCTAACACATTAATTAATCCTGCACGCTAGAGAATTAGCTGCTTCCCGAAATGAATTGTAAGTTCTGTTCAAAGCGGAGATCAGCCACCCCCCTCAACCCCTATCATGTGGAAAAAACACTGAAATAAAACACAAGGTCTGAGTTCAAGTCCTAAAAAGGCCATTTATTAACTATGTGAACATAAGTACATCATTAGACTTCTTCGAGCCAATTTCCTCTTCAGTGAAACAGAAATTTAGCAAGCCTCCCCTCTGACCTCACAGAGTTATTTTAAGATTCAAAACTAGAATGGGGGCCAGGCGCAGTGGCTCATGTCTGTAATCCTAGCACTTTGGGAGGCCACGGCAGGAGGATCGCTTGAGCTCAGGAGGTCGAGACCAGCCTGGGCAACATAGCAAGACCCCATCTCTACAAAAAATTCAAAAATCAGCCAGGCGTGGTGGCACACACCTGTAGACCCACCTACTCCAGAGACTGAGGCAGGAGGATTGCTTGAGCTCAGGGGTTTGAGGTTGTGGTGAGCTATGATGACACTACTGCACTCTAGCCCGGGCAACAGAGCGAGACCCTGTCTCCAAAAAACAAAACAAAACAACCAAAAAAAAAAAACTAGAATGGGAAAATACATATAAAGATATTTTTGTAGACTATAAGTGTTGTAAAGGTCAAAACTAAGAAGGCTTATGTAAAAATCTGCCATCTTGGCAGATCTTGGCAAGGGGAACATGAGGATAGGAAAGGAAATCAGAATTAGTGGGGGACTGACCTGGCTATAGAACCTGGGCCTAAGATGGGCAGCTAGATTTTCAAGTTATTAATACCATGTCAAAAGGGATATAGTAAGTGTGGCATGGTATCAGTACCTAAGAGGTTCAGACAGTGTGATTTTCAGAATCATGCATTTGGCAGGGTTGACTGTGGTGTATCTGGAATGATATCCCAGAAGCCAAAGTCCAGGAAGTAGCATACCCTACATAGTAGCGTGGCACAGGGTAGGCAATCAATATATTTTTATCGATTTGACCTACTAACAGAATAAATGAATAAATTTCTAGCAATAAGAAATCACATTGTCAAGGCTCCAGAGAAGCTGAGTGCAGTTCATGGCCTGCCTCTTGGTCCACATGGGGGATTTCAGTGTTAATCAGGACAAACTGCCCAGTCATACAAACTGAGAAAGCTCAGTGCAGGCCAGGAAGAAGAGAAAGGATGCAGCTCAGTGGGCTCAAAGATGCTGGAGCCCACCCGAGGTACAGTGGCCTTCGATGTAACACAAATTTAAGGTTGCGCCTATGAGCAGGGTTTTGGCACTCAATGTACTTCAAGGCTTGGTCAGGCCAACTGGCTCAGGACCAGGGTGGAGCTAAGAATGAAGGTGACAGGTGCCCAGAGCTTAACAGGAAATGGAAATATGTATTAATATATCACTGTGCTGAGTTTTTAAACATTAACCCCTCTCCCAAAAAAAAATAAAAAGTTTTATTTGGGACCCAAAAGGAGCTTAATACAGATTTATTTTAATAATCTGCTTAATACATAGCTACTAAAATTCCTGTTATTGAAGAACATTTAATGGCATGGGGAATGCTAATGAAGTAGTAAAAGAGTAGCTAAAATCGCATAAGCTGCTTATGATCATAATTCTGTGTGAATGAGTGTGTATGTGCATAGATACATAGAGAAAGAGATAAAGAGCAAATTGGACATATCTTGCAGAGATAGTCAAAAAGATCTAGAAGGAAATATGCTAAAATATACTTAACAATACTTTCTGGATGGTAATACTATAAATTATTTCTATTTGTTAAATAATATTGGGTGTCTTTGCAATTTCTGGCAGTGAGTTTATATTACTTTTGTAATCTTTAAAAAAAAAAGGTTCTCCTAAAACTGATCCCACGTATTATCTCTACAAGTTATAGAGAACGAAGGGACACTCCACAGCTCATTCTATGAATTCAGGGTGACCTTGCTGCCAATTTTAGACAAGAATAGAATGAGAAAGGGAAATTAGAAGTCTAATTCTGCCTCAAAAAAGTATATAAATAAGAAACAAACTATTAGAAAACCAAATCTAACTCGTATTTAGACAGATAATATACCAAGAGCTAGTTGGCTCCATCCTAGAATAATAATTTACAATAAATAATACAGTTTAGTATTGAAACAAGGACAGAGAAATTTTCGGTGGAACAGAATAAAGAGGCCAAATAAGAGGGTGTAAAATGATATCTCAACAGGCCTGATTTGGATTTCCTTGTTCACCAGTAAGATTGAGTGTTGCTTCATATGACACATGTATACATGGAAATTTGTCACGTGATATGGGTGTCATAGCTGAGCAGGAGAGAAAGGAAGGAATCTTTAATCAATGGAGTTAGAAAACCGATTCTAATTGTGGATAAAATTGAATTTGGAGTCCTAGCTCTCACCACACTCAAAAATCAATTCTAGATAGAGTATGGAATTTTTACGTCAAAAACAAAATTTTAAATCTCTGAGAAGAACATATAGATTAATATTTCTCTGACTTGAGGATAGAAAAGAGTTTCTCAGGCAAGACCAAATAGGATAGCCTAAAAGATTGATAAATTTGATAAACAACTCCACTCCACTCCTGCACCTACCTCCAAAATCCTAAACCTAGACCTCATCACAGTTTTCAACAAAAAACATGGACGGACCTTTTGTTACCACCAAACATCTGCCATAAAAGGTATTGAAATTATAAATAACACCACAGTTCAGTACAGTATCTATTTTTAAAATTAGTATTAAATTATAATAACTATCTATCCATTTACCCCAGGTCCTGAAAAGGCTGTGTGGGAAAATCAAATGTACAAAAGTTAAATTTCACAGTTTTCTTCTTGAAGTAAATGTTAGCACCATTGACAAAAAGTTGAGGCCAATTTTCTTTTTTAACAATGGGAACATACTTGTAACTGGAAAACAGCATCTGTATTCAAGTGTTTTTCACAGAGCTTCTACGAAACGCATTTTAATGGATAGGATCATATTGATATGTGATGTCAAAATCCAAATCCAATGCAGATGTTCCCGAGATAAGAAGGAGGTAAGATGACTTCTCACTTCCGCTCTGGATGCCAAGGCCCAAACTTTCCTCCTCAGAGGAGGGCAGCTGTCCAAGTATCTTTCAGCCTCAATTCAGATCTGGGCTCCTTATTCCTCTGTAAGTGAGCAGCCTTTGGGTACTTTCTAGAATGTTCTATCATGTACTGGAGAATAATAATAGTGAATTTCACAGAGAGTGGCACTTTGAGGATTCCCTCATTCTCTGCTGGGGTAGACAACCATCCCAGGTAGTTGATTTCATAGTTATATTGTCAATATAACAATTCACCCTCCTCAGTTGAGGGGTCCCTGTGAGGTTTTAGCCTAAAGTGTTGATTTTACTCTGGTGGTCTGGAAGAGTTCACTCTGCCTATGAGTGTGAAGTTCACGCACTAGAAGTGTGTCTCCGACAGACATCATCCTGAGAATGTCAGCGGGGACTAAAAAAAGATGGGGCATCTGATAGTCATTTCATAGTCAACAGAGCATCTTATAGTTCTCAATTCCACTAGTGGTTAACAGGATTTCCTCTAGTCGTGTATGTTGTTTTAGGTAAGTTTTTGGGCTTTGAAAACCCAGAAAGCAGGTGAGGGGGCTGGAAATTGAATTTATTATTAGGCTCTTACCTCAGAAATGTGTAGAGCAAGAAGGTCAGTGCCCTGCAGTCCTATCTGGTCTGTGGATTATTGGAAGGCACCTCCCAGAAGGTTCAGGTGCCACAGATACCCCTACAAGGCTCGGTGGAAAAAACTCGCCACTATTCTTATGCCCGAGGGACTGTGCTGTGAGCATCTACAACTCCTCCATCACACAAGTTTTCTCATTCCATGCCTAGATAAGGCAGTTACATTGAAACTATTGCATCACCTTGCTGCAGTCATGCATGATTAAATAGATATGCTGGAAGGAGGCTGGTGACAGAGTTTAAGGAGTGTCATTTATGGTAAGACACATTTTTCCTTTAGCATGTAGTAAAATCAATCTTAGGTGGTGGTAACTGCTACAACACGCTTTAGTATTGGTTTGATTTCACCATTTCTAGATAGCGTTTCCCATTGGTTTTTTTTTTTTTAAGCGGCCCCAAAGAAACCTAAAATAAAGTTTTGACTGAGGGCGGGTGAAGGGGACATGGAGTATGATAGTCACTTTTGTTCCAGTGTTAATTTTCAAAAACTCCGGATGTCTAATATTGAAAGCCAGTCCAGAGCGCTCAGTGTTAAAGAACTCGCGACCTACCCCTCCTCCGGCTGTGGGGCTGAATCACACGGGGTAAGGAAAGTCTGGCTCACGGCGCTATTAATTCACTACTGTGATTTCTTTCTCTGTTGCTCAAGGGGAGCTAGGGAGGGGGTGGTAAGTTGAGTGGGCAGCCAGGAAATGTGATATTTTTCTTGGTTCTTTGTGATTGGAGGAAATTCTGTCTTCTCCTTTTAGTTCAAAATTTCAGCAACATAACCTTTTTTGTTGTTGTTAGTAAAGTAGTTTGACTTTTGCCAGTGGCAGCTACCCCAAGCCCACCTCTCTGGGGTTGTAAAACCAATTTTCTTTGATAGAACTACCAGATGAAGTCATCTAGAGGATATGCCCACATAAACCCTGACCTCTGGAAAAGTGGGGTCTCTGCCCCTCCTCTTTGAACTTTGTCTTACTTTTCTCCTTTATCCTCTTTTGATTGGAGGTGATTAATATGAATGACCTTCAATGCCTGTTGTCTGAAGACCCATAGTCATTCTTAGAATCAAGCCTGAAGTGATGGACAAAGTATGATTCTGTGTAAATGTCCCATGCACAATGGGCTGTGACAAAGTTTGGACGATGGACAGCAGTTATTGTGTGTTCTTTGAATAAAACATACTCTTCAAATTCAGGAGCAATATTATAAATAATGCAACACTAATTTAAATAACCTCAGTATATTTCATTTCAAAAGACTGGTTGTAATTTCTATTTTTAAAACTCTTTGCTAATGTAGTATAATATTTTAATAATAATAACAATAAAACAGATATATACTTACTAGATGGCAGTTCACAAGCTAGGATTTTTTTTTTAAATGATCAAATTTCATCCTAACAATGCATTATGGGTTAAGTATTAGCCCCGTTTGACAAATAAGAAAACTGAGTCTCAGAAATGTCACTCAGCCAATTTTAAAGATGCCACCTATCTATCTCAAAACCCCAAGCTACACTGTCTCTAAGAGGAACCTATAGACTGCTCAAACTGGTCCTGATACAGTTTTCTTTCATTTTCAGTGTTTTTATTCTTTAACAAAAAAACCTGTAAATAAATATTTAATACAAAAGAAGTATTTATAACATAAGTATAAGGTCTAAAGAACAATAAAATGGATACTTGTATACCCACCGCTGAGCTTAAGAAATCAGACATTGGCAACACCTTTGAAGTCCCAGGCACCTGTCCCCAATCTAGCCATCTTCCCCCATCCCAGAGACTTGCGATTTAGTACATATAAATGAGCCATCTCCCCAGTTAGAAAGTAGGCTTCTTGAGAAAAAAACGATTTGGGGTTTATCGTTCCTTTGTTGTCTTTTTTAGTTTTACTACATAGGTATTGATCCCTAAATAGTGTACTGTTTGATTTTGCTTGATTTCAAACTTTATATAATTATTCTTTTGTGACTTGCTCTTTTCATTCAACATGATGCATGTTGATGAGCATAGTGTGTAGTTCTTCATTTTCATTGCTACATAGTATTCAACTGTATGCCACATTTATTTATCCATTATCCCATTTACCTGTATATCTGTGTTGTTTCTGGTTTTTGCTGTTACAAACAAATGGATGCTCTTGTCCAAGTCTCCTGGTACACGCATGCTAACATTTCCTTTGGGTATATATCCAGGAGTAAAATTAGCATATTGAAGGGTATATGAATGTTCAGTCTTACAAAATGATGTAAATTCTTTTTTAAAAATATTTTGAAAAAAAATTTTTCCATTGTTTTTCTACTGTTCTGTTTGCCATTCATTTTCTTTTTAATTTTTAGGTTGCCTTTATGTATTTTAATTACTAATTTTTTTGTTAAGCATGTTGCAAATAGCTTCTCCACATTTTCAGCTGGATTTTCACAGAGAAAGTCTTAATTTTAATGTTGTCAAATTTAGATTGTTTTCCCTTTATGAGCAAAATCTTATATAAGAAATCTTTTCCTGGCCTGGCGAGGTGGTTCATGCCTGTAATCTTAGCATTCTGGGAGGCTGAAACAGGAGGATTGTTTGTGGCCAGGAGTTTGAGACCAACCTGAGCAACATAGCGAGACCCCATCTCTACAAAATAATAGAAAAATTAGCTGGGTGTTGTGGCACTCACCTGTTGTCCCAGCTACTCACGAGGCTGAGGCAGGAGAATCACTTCTGCCCATGAATTGGAGATTGCAGTGAGCTATGATGATGTCACTGCACTCTAGCCCAGGCAGCAGAGCAAGACCCTATCACCTTGTCCCCCCCGCAAAAAAAAAAAAGAAAAAAGAAATATTTTCTTTCCCAGATGTCATAAAGGTATTATCCTATATTGCTAAAAGTTTTTAAGTTTTGTTTTTCACATCTAAATCCTTAATATCTCTGAAATTGATTTGGGGGATATGGTAGAAAATAAGGAAAATTTTGATTTTAGTTTTTTCCATGAATTCATGGGAGTCACCTAGTCTGAAACCAGACCACTCATGTTCAATAATTAAAATGTTACAATCTTCTCCCTAACATTTTTGCTCCTCTCTTGAAAAAAGTTTTTCTATGTGCCTTATGTTTCGAATTGCTTTTGTGACTACCATCTTTTTTAAAAAATTTGATTTCTTTTTCTAACTTGTTTTCTGGTGTATAAAAACGCACTTGACTTTTATATAAAAACTTTAATTTTAATAAATTATTGGGTTCTTCATGAACACAATTGTATCATCTGAAGTGAGACTTTCAAGTTTTGTATTTAAAGATACATTGAAGACCAAAAATATATTATTTTACCACTTAAATAAAAATTAATTTTATTTTTATATGTTTATTTCATTCTTTGACCATATATATAAATTTTGATCTGTTTTCTCATTTTAAGCAATATTTATTAGTTGTAGAAAACTTAGAATATAGGCATAACAAGGAAATCAAAATACTCATAGTCCCATCACATAATTTAATAAAATTCAACATCATATTTTTTCAATCCCTTACCATGTGACCCAAATGCACTATTTACTTCCAATTTTCAAGGATTTTGCTTTCTGGTGAATGGCTACTATAAATGTTTTGATGTTATACACATTCAAGCATTTTTCTAATAATAAATACACATTTTTTAACACGAATGAAGTCATATTGCACATGCCACTATGTAACCTAATGTTTTTCACAAACAATATATGTAATCATTTTTTCAGATTATTGAAAATTGTTCTGCAACATTATTTTTGATGAATGCATTGTATATTCCACTGTATGTATTATAATTAATTTATTTCATTATATACAGACTATATTCAATATTTTGCTATTATAAATAGTTATAATTTTCCACTATTCTATGATTATTTCCTCAGGATAAGTTTTTGGAAGTGTAATACAAAATTTGAAGTTTGTGGTTTTTAAATAGTCTTGCCAAATTGTCTTCTTCCAGAGATTTTGTTCTAATATGGACTTCCACCAACTCTGTGTCTGATCATTTTGTAGTAATGTTTTCTCTCTCTCTCACACACACACAAACACACACACATACACACACACACACACACACACACACACCCCGAAGACTCTAAACTTGAATCATTAAATGGAACCAAAAACTTCCTAAAAGTTTCACTAAAACTACCTAGGAAAACTTTGTAAAATTACCCACCCTAGAAATTGCTACGCTTGCTCCCACCATATTTAAAAAAAAAAAAAAAAACCCAAAAGAAAAAACATGTGCATTTTCCGGATACTTTTCAACAAGATGAATAGTATATAAAACTTTATTTTTCTTTATAGGGTGGAGAGGAGTTATTTATTTTAATTTTATTATGTCTGATGGAATCCCTTCAGGTATTTATTGCTTTGTTTCTAAATATAAGTATGACAAGCTCAGTGCTGTCTGTGGTCACATAGGGGTTTTTGGAAACAATTTTAACTTCGGGCATACCCTGAACGTGGGCAGCGCCTACACATTGTCATCTCAGCCTCCTCTTACCCTTTTGGGAAGTCCTACGAGCAGATTTTTTTTTTTCTGCTTTATTTTACCATTCTCAAATCAATGTGGGATTTCCTTATATCCCCAGCCCAACTTCAGCTTACACAATTTTATATTGAGAATGCACCTTCTAGAATATTGGTTCTCAACTCCAGCTACACATTTACTCACTTAGGGAGTTTTTGAAAAATATCCATACCTGAGCCCTATCCCTGAGATTGAGATTTAATCTGTCAGGGGTGTCGCCCTGATCATTGATTGGTGTTCTAAAGAGGGTTCTACTGTCCACCACTCTGGACAATCCAAACGTCCTCTGCAAAGAAAATTGAGGCTGGGAAAAAGAGAGGAAGTGAGTGGGGGAGGAGAGACTCGTGAAGCAGGAGTGAAAGTCTCTCCCTCTTTGTGGTAACATACGATTTTAAAATAGAAGAAGGTTAAATCATGTTGGTTTATGAAAATTAGATGATGTGAGAATTTCATCCCCGTGTTTGGTTTGTGCTCAGTAATCTGCTTAACAAATCGTGAGTATCTTCAACAAAAGATATAATTTCGTAGTTCATTATCTTCAAAGAAAGGAGGGAGGGAGGGAGGAACAGAGGTGGGAAAAGGGAGAGGGAGGGAAGGCACAACAAAGTGAGAAGGGCAAAAAGAAGGGAGAGGAGAGGGTGTCAGACAACCTAGGTGAGGGAGCAGATAGGCTCCTGGCGGAACAGCCCCTCAGGGGCAGGCAGGGGACACCCTTCGAGGGGCAGCCAGGGGTGCCTGCTAAACACCTGCTGCGAGAGAAACCAATGGGAAAGAAAGAGGTCAAAGCAGAGCAAGACAGACAGGAAAGGAAGAGGAGGTTCACAGAACACCAAGGCCTGGGGTTCACCTCAGACAGAAAGATGAGACAAAATGTAGGAAACCAAGAATGCAGCCTTCCCATTCGCTCCTACTCTTAGGGTATAAGTATGTCTCAAAAGATCAGGTCATTCAAGCCTTGCTCTGAAACAAGACTGCAATTACTTAAGACAACGTACGTGGATGGATGTGCTATAATTTGTCTCAGTGATCTATTTATCTCACTATTCACTTCTTTCCTCAATGCTCTTCTCCTTCCATAAAGTCTATACATTCATAAATTGAAAATAAACATTAGTTATTTATTTCCTTGTAGATAACATTTGCATATGGTTTATGTATCTGTCATAGAACTTCCATTTACCTTAATTCAAGTGTGTCTTTAAGGGCAGGGTTGAGATCAGAAAATCTTGTTTCTACCAGTTGGCATCTTCCTTCATCCCTCCATATGAATTAAGAATGCTTTTACCGGCATATACAGAAAGACTCATGTTTTCAGTGGTACTGTTTGCAAGCAGTCTGGAGGCAGGCACTTCCAGAAGTCATTAGATGGCTCTAAAACTGTCACGCTCCCCGGCCATATCCATCCAGCTGCTCAGCCGGCCTCAAGATGTTTCTATTCTTGTGGTTTTGCTTTGTGGTTGTAAGATTTTGTCCTCAATTCAGCATGTCGAGCAGGAATCAAGGGCAAGGGAAACGTTCTGTTCTTTTAATCAGAAAGCAAAGTAACTTTCCCCAAAGTCCTCCTGCAGATCTACTTAATGCCTCATTCACCAGAAATGGGCAAACGGTCACCTTCGGCTACAAGGGAGTGTGAGAAAGAAACTCCGTGCCTATTCTGCTTGCCTACTAGGAAGAGGAAAGAGAAAAGAGGGCTGAGGATGGCTTTGGGAAGGCCAACCCACAGTGACTCGCATGCCTTCGTCCCTGTGTTGGCTGAGGTCTCTTTCTGTGCTTCCTTCCCCTTCGTGCCTTAAAGCACAATTTCCATAGTATATTCCTGTTATGGAAATACAGGCCTGTGAAATTTCCACCAACTACAATAGGGCCAGCACATCCATATATATTTTTAATTTTTTTCTTATCATACCCATACTATGTTTTCCCAGAGGTATTACTTAGCTGATAGGGATTCTAGGTCCCTTGCCTCTACCTTGGCACCTGACACTTTACAGCTTCTAGCTTCATCTATAATGTAGCTATAACTGTTCTTGCTGCAGCCGTGAGCAAGTCATTTGCAGATTATTTATTGCTTTCACCGGTTAAGCTATGTGTCCACAAATTCTGTAACTTCTTCACAGTCTTCCCCAACCCTATCATCTTATTTTTTTTTTTTTCAGCAATAGGGTATTTTCTATTCCCATTTTATTTTCCTATAAGTAAACAAAAGGTCAGTTCTTTTTACTTTTTAAAAGTGCCTTTTATGGGCACTCAATGCTTATCGACCACTAACAAGTCTTCCGTGATCCCCATGCTGGGCTGCGAGCCCCTCACTGTGCACCCCTGGGCTCCCCATGTCCCCATTGTTCAGTCACTTATAGACTCCATCATGAGACCCAAGTGCACATGCTACATTCACCTTATAATCAATCCCCTGTGCCCAGCACGGCCTCCGCATTTGGGTGGGACCTCCGTGGAGAAACTGGGCAGTGCTGGTTGAGTAGAAATGAAGTGAAAGGATCCGAAATGCCCTGTCTGATCATATGACTCTCAGCTGGTTGCAGCTGAAACACCCAGACCAGGTGCCATCTGTAAAGCAAGGCCCTGTCTAGCTTCAGTCGGCTACAGTCTCTCAATAAACTGTTCTTTCAGAATTGGAAAAAAAAAAAAAAAAACCCTCTCCTCTCATCAAGTCAAGCAGAAAAACAAGTAGATTTAGGAAATGAATGAAAGTGAAGATTGATGGCTAAAGCAGCATTCCTTCTTGGCATCTTCACCGCTCATTTGTGCTGGGGAAACACCTTCACTCCACAAAGCAGGTCCATTGGCAGGAGGACAGGCAGGGAATGTTAGGGAAACAACAGAATCCGGGAGCCAAATTGTCTCCATCCTGCCCCTTGAGCTCTTCTTCTCTGGTGGCCATGCTTTTCGTTTTAATTCATTTCCTGTTTAGAGATTCTTCAAGGGGAGGCCCTGAGGCTGTACTGATGAATTTGTCCAGCTCACACAATTGCTTCCTCTTTTTGTCTGTCTACTATGCCCTCCATCATTTTTAACTCTCTCTTAATCAAAGTCTTTGAAATCAAATTGAACTATATCCAAAAGCAGTTATCACTATAACTGAAAATTTTACCTCTTGCTGAAAGACGCATCTGATTAATCCTGCCCGACTTTCTGATCACCCCTCAATGTATTTCCTTAGCATCTATATTCCTAGTTTTCCCCCTTCAACTTGTTAGTTAGAAAGTAGACTTCTTGAGAAAAACAATGTGTTGTGTTCTGTAATTTTTAAAAATCTCTCTATTTAATGATACTCCTCCCCTACTAATGTGCTCACCTTGCCATTGGTATCTGCCAACGATGGTCTTGCACTGGATTTAAAATGGCCCTGTCATAGACCCATCCTGACCTGTAAAAAATTCTTAGTTCAGTATAAGGTCACTTGTATTCTTAGTGCTGAACTCATACAAGGATCCACATGTTGTAAACACTGTGTCCTACTAACTGCCTGTGAGGATATAAAATGACATGCATATACGTCAGTTCAGATGATAATGAAATATACTTGCGTACTCCATTGGGTATCGAGAAGGCCAACAGGGAAATTGAAAGCTATATTTAAGATTGAATGTAATAATTGGGTCCCTTTTCCCTTAGTATATTTTTGTCTTCTTTGTTCTTGATATGTCCCCTGGCACCAATGTAGTACTCATGAATTCATTGGACCAGGTGACTACTAAGTGAATATGCCAGGATTTGAGACAGCCAATGGCAGGGCCTGTTTCTCCAAAGTAGCAGTGCTCATTCCACCAATTTAGCTGCTTAGGTTCTTTGGACAGGTCCAGCGGTTTTCTAATAAAATACATACAGTCCTGTGAAAAATGTACTTAATGATCAGGAAGGCTAGAATTGGAGGGGGAGATTAAGCAGTCATTGTGCTGGAAGAGGTGGGGCAAGAGATAGAGCGAAGAAGGACTCTTTGATAATAAGAGGCTCCTAAGGCGGGCATTTCTGAAAGGATACATTCAACACCCTTTCTCAGCATTATACTGCCTTGTCAGACTTCACTGTTGAGTCTGGAACAGCTAAGAGTAGCCATGTAACATAGCCCTAGCCAATGAGATAGAAAGGGAAGTCTGTGAGGGGGGCCTCTGTCTCTTTCTTAATAAAAGGAACAGATGGGGAAGATGCCACTCTCTTCCTCTTATTTCTGTCTAGAGTATAGCTGTGATTACTGGCCATATTTCCATCTTCAGCCAACAAGCCTCAGGACAGAAGGGCAGCCCACTAAGAATTACGGAACTCAAAGCAAGAGAGAGCAAATCTATCTGATGATGTTGCTGGACTTGAGTCCCTGCCTCCAGGATCTTGGTATGTGACATAATTTAATGCATCTTTGTTATGAAACAATGCCTCGTTCACAACTTTTTCTAAGGTCAGCATTGATTTTCTCTTTACTTACTTTTTTTTTTTTTTTTTTTTTGAGACAGAGTCTCGCTTTTGTTGCCCGGGCTAGAGTGAGTGCCGTGGCGTCAGCCTGGCTCACAGCAACCTCAGACTCCTAGGCTCAAGCAATCCTTCTGCCTCAGCCTCCCGAGTAGCTGGGACTACAGGCATGCACCACCATGCCCGGCTAATTTTTTCTATATAGTTTTAGTTGTCTAATTAATTTCTTTCTATTTTTAGTAGAGATGGGGTCTCGCTC
>CAUYRB010018021.1:0-16983 GCA_963574695.1 Propithecus perrieri | reverse complement strand
GATCGCTCAAGGTCAGGAGTTCGAGAGCAGCCTGAGCAAGAGCGAGACCCCGTCTCTACTAAAAAATAGAAAGAAATGATCTGGACAACTAAAAATATATACATATAGAAAAAATTAGCCAGGTATGGTGGCACATGCCTGTAGTCCCAGCTACTCGGGAGGCTGAAGCAGAAGGATTGCTTGAGCCCAGAAGTTTGAGGTTGCTGTGAGCCAGGCTGACGCCACGGCACTCACTCTAGCCAGGGTAACAAAGCGAGACTCTGTCTCAAAAAAAAAACTCTCTTGTTTTATATATTGGAACTATGAGATTCATAAACTGTAAGTTCCTAGCAATTCAGTCAAACTTTCTCCTCCCTATGAACATAGAATTATTGGTTAATACTCATGAGTCTTTTATCTATTCGATCAAATAATAGCAAATATTTATTTAATACCTTATATTAGGGCTGCTGTAACAAATTAACACAAACTTAGTAATGCAAATAACCCAAATTTATTGTCTCACACTTCTGGAGGATAGAAGTTCAAAATCAAGATATTAGCAGGTTTGGTTTTTTTGAGGGCTGTGGGGAAAGGATCTGTTCCAGACCTTGCTTATTAGCTTATATATGTCTGTCTTCTGCCTGTGTCTCTTCACATTGTTTTCTCTCTACATGTGTCTGCCTCTGTGTCCAAATTTCCCCTTTTTTTATAAGGACTTCAGTCCTGATGAATTAGGATCAACAATTTTGACTTCATTTTAAATTGATTGTCTCTGTAAAGACCTTATCTCCAAACATAGTCACATTCTGTGCTACTGGGGTTAAGACTCTGACATAGGAATTTTTGGAAGACACAATTCAACCCATAGCATAGCTATTATATAATTAGAACCAATATTTAGAGTGTAAAGGATGTGCATCTTTACTGTTGTTGATTAGACTAAACTAACACTCATTAAAGAGCAGTGTATGATACAAGCAATTATACAACCAAGAGCTGAAATTGTTTAGAACGCATGTTTATATTGCAGGAGTTCAAAAATAAAAATAGCAACATGCATTATTCAGGAAACATTTAAGACTTTAGTAAAAATAAAGATTTAATAAACATAAACTGGACTTCAATAAAAATAGAATGTGGATAAGTATAAAAGATGGAAAAAGGCATTTACGGCAGGCAATATGGGTGAGAGCACAGCAGCAACATGCAAGGGATGTTCATGTCAGAGGAGATGCTCTGACTCAGGGAGAGGAAGCACATCCAGGAGAAATAGAAAAGAAGCTTAAGTTAGATGAAAAATGAAGCTTAGGCTAGATGGAAGCAGTATTTGGATATGAAATCTTGGGAGCAGAGTTTGTACTTGATCATAATATGAAATAGGTAGTTATCGAAAGTTTTGAGCAGGAGACTGACAGAGATTATGGTAGAATTTGGAAATCAACAGTCTTTCATTCTTTCCTATATCCATGCACTTTGCAATGTAACTTTTCAGTTCCTCCCATCAGGGAGGATAGAGAGGACAGGGACTAGTTCTCTTTTCCAGTGACTTGCTTTGGCCAATAGAATGTGCCCTAGTTAACAATGTAGCAGTTTTGACCCTTGGCTTCAAATGAAAAATTGTATACACATCTTTTTTTCTTTCTCTCTCCAGAGCCCCCTTCCAATTGTAGTCACCATTTGAAGAAGTGTGATCTAGCCTGGTGAGAGACCATGTAAAGGAAATGCACCACAGGCAAGACCCCTCTTGACTGCCAGCAACCCCGGCTGACCACCCGGCTGCCTGCAGACACACGAGTGAGCCCAAGCAAGATAACCTAGTCCGGTTCAGACCAGAAGAGCCTCTCACCCAACCCACACAGACCCATGAATAATAATAAATGTTTAATATTGAAACCACTAAGCTTTACAATTGTTTGCTAGACAGCATTATTGTGGTAGAAGGTAACTCAAACTGTGATATCTAAGTAATTTAAAGGAAAATAAACCTGGCAGCAATATTAGTAAGGGTTGAAGTGTTTGTGTGCATATTTGGAAATGAACGTGGGCAGTTACAATAAAGAAAACTAGTTAGGAAATTGATCTAAGAAAGCGCCCAGACCAGAATACTAATAACCAGGTTGTGCAATAAGGGAGTCATGAAAAACATTTTGAAGAGAAGACTGGCAAACCTTGTGAATAAAAAAGAGAACAATGAGGAGAATTAAGGCATTATTTGGCTTTTTGTCAAGTATTATAGGTAACCTTTTGCCTTTCCTTTAAAAATATTTCTAAAGTAATTTCTTATGGCTCAAATGAAATATTCTTTAAGCCTTTTTTTCATCAGTTCATCAAAATAAACCTAGTCATTTGTGGTTCTAAAAATGGGAAATTAAAAAAAAAATCTATGAAGCATGTGGTCACTGTCAAAGCATTCAGAAAAATAAAAAGGCTTTGCTTGGGATGACTGGTTAAAATATAAACACCAAAGACACCCTGCTGCCATACGTAACAGCTTAGCTCTCTGGTAAGAACTTGCTTAAGATGATTTTGGTCTTTCAGTCAGTGAGATTTCCACACGCTCCAGTTCCATGGCACAGCAAGGATAAAGTCAGATTAAACGTTTTCCTGTCCTGCTCCTTGGCTTTCTGCCAATCTCATAGTGATTTCTTACACTTGTCCTCTACTTTAAACTGTATCTTTCCCATGATTGCTTTAAAGGACACGTCCTCCAAAGATCTTATAAAACAAGTGTAGGGAGTGCATCTGTTAGGTAGGTAGCGAGGGACTCTGGGTCACCTGGGACAAAGGCGGGTTCTCTGCTTTCCCACCACCCAGAGCGATTGCCACACCTGAAAAAAGAAGGAACGCCCTGCCAATCAGAACTCAGCGCTAACCACAGCGGATGCCGCAGCCCATGGGCCAAGCAGTGCAGGCGCACATTGGATCTGGAAGGTGATCTGGAACTGCCGTCCCTACAGCAGGAGGCGAGCTGCAGGCAAGGGAGTGAAGCTTCATCTGTACTTACAGCTGCTCCACGTTGCACATATCACATCGCTGCCTGAGCTTCGTCCCCACCCCTCCATCTGCGGAAAAATTGTCTTCCATGAAACCAGTCCCTGGTGCCAAAAAGGTCCGGGACTGACCTAGAGTAACCTAAGGCTAATTATCATGTCATTAGCTTACATCTCCATTGCGGTGTTGCACCCCCCCGTGGGCATGTGCAGTAAGACTCAGGTTATATAACTCCCAACTGTCCATCAAAATGGTTCCATGGTGATGTTTCAATCACGTATAGCAGGGAGGGCCCAGCCTAGACAATACAAAACAGGACCCCAGACCATAATTGAGGCCTCCCATTATGACAGGGGCCCATTTGCTGTCTATGGAAACATATCTTGCTTTGTTCAATAAATTTTGCCTCTTGCTTGCCCTGCTATCAGTGTGTCTGGTCAAGAGTGCAGGGACAGCTGACCTAATACATCTACGTATGTAAAGACTGAGAAAACATAGATAAATATTCCAAGTATTTTTTTAAAATTTTGCTTTAATTGTTATGGGTAACAAGAAATGAAGACAACAGTTTGAATATTTGAGTAGGTTAATGTTCATGAGTATATATTTGTTAAGGATAAGAGAATGGCAATCTTAGGTCATTTTAAAAGTATCTTTTATCAGTAATCAGATAATTTTATTTTGTCTAGGTTTATGTTAATACGTATAATGCAATGTCATTTTACTAAAGTTTCTATAGAAAATTTTATTTTGCTCATAAAAAGCTCTTCTCAGACATAGCTTGCATTAAAAGAGAAGACGTTAATTTTAGATAAAAATTAGTGAGTAAAAAGAATAGAGAAAGTATAAATGGTGTCTTCCTTTTCTCCCTTTGGTTCTTTAGTTCTTATAATTCTCCAAAGATCTGTACATCTGTACATCTGCTTTCTTTTTGTTAAACAGATGTGTTTCTTAAAGACAATGCAGAGACTTCAGGAATCCTAATGCTTATAACAATGCATGTGATTTTGATACAGATTTGCATCCCTGTGAAGAATTCTGGCTGAGAAGGCTTACAGATTAACTGATGCAGCATACAATACTAACCTACCACTGAGCCTGCCTCCAGCTGCTTTATTTGAATGAAGTTAACTAGAATTAGCCTGAAGATCTTCTGTTTTTTGCTTTTTATTTTATGATTCAACTCTTCTTTTGTGTTACAAATGAGAATTTGATATGGAAATAACTAATTTCTTTGACAAGACTAGAATATTTGTGTAGCTTGTTCCCAATGACATGAGATGATTAAAAAAGCAAAATAAAATAAAATGAAATAAACTGAAGCAACATTTATCTTCTGTATGTGCAAAATCACCTATGAAACATGATTTTTCTGGACTTTTGAGTTTTTTTCTCTTAGAAGTACATTAAGAATAACATCACATCATTAAATTTTCTAAACCTGATTTCAACAACTTGATCATTCACTCTACAGATATATCTTTTTTAAGCCAATTTGCTAATAGTAACATTTATATTGTTCTCATTTTTTAATTGATATTGAATAGAGTATTAAAATGACATACTTTAAGGTAAAACCTCTGTACATGCAAGAGGCCCATGCAATTTAACTCACATTGCAATGTCAAGTTACAGACCTAAGATATCAGAGTGAACTGCCTTGGACAGAGCTCAGTCATCAGGTCTGGCAGAACTTTGCTCTGCAATATGAATTTATCCAACTAGATAGTTTAATGTTATCTAATGTAAATTCTTTCTACATAGATAAGAAATTTTAAAGTTACATAAAAATATAAGTCAGCGTTTTGAAATTACATTTTAATGTATAGAATGGTAGCTACGAGAAAGCTTTTTATTCATTCATTTGTAAAACCTATTTACTTATTTATTTTTATCTTACTATTTTATTTTATTGAAATAGATGAGATGGTAAAATCTGTGTTATTAACGAGTTGTTTGCACACAACTTTGCACCATGTTGACCTGAGGGATCTTCGAGTACGTTCTTTTTAATAAACTTGTTTGTTCCACTTAATTCAAAGTCTGGACATGCCACATAGCGTTGAGAAAAGATGTGTCTATTAATTCAATTCACTGAATTTTCCTTTGTACCCCAGAAATACTCATTTCCCTCTGTGAGCCAAAATGTAGCCAAACATTGTATTAGCTCCAGAGATCCTAATATGATGGTGAATTAAGCTAGTGGGCTTGTTAGCTTAGTTTGTGCTGTAAGTTATCACTGGAATAAGATTGTGAGTGAGACATAGGGTTTATTTTTAGTTTGGGCAAAAAGCAAATATTTTGATTTTGGAAAGACCTACTTTATTTCCTTATAGACATATAGAGGTATTTTAAAAATAGTAATCAGTGTTTTTTACTTAACTCATAAGTTGTATTATAGGTAGAAATGCCACTATTAGGTTATTATAAGTCCCAGTTATTGTAACATGAAACATTTCTGAAATTATTTCAATTTGTGGTTTTGGAAGGGAAGAGTTAACAGTGGGTCTATAATTCTTTTCTCCTACTTTTTTTTTTACCCTGACCAATCTCCTTATAATTATTGACTGATGGATTTACTAGATAGGTAATAAATAAGGATCCTGCGGGGGCTACTAGGTACTGATTACTGAATCGGAATGCTGTAATCAGGATATTTTTCTGTAAAATATTTTATAGTAAATAATCCCGCAATCTCTGTATCTCTGGGCTGCAGCTGCACTAAGCAATGGTTAATCACACAGCCGGTATGCGGATATGAAACTAGCTAAGTACCAAAGTTGAGAGACCCTAAAAGCTCACATCCTCTGGTGAGCAGAACACATCCTGGTAAAGCAAAAGAAGACTGGAGAAGCTACATCTGATGAATTTGGACTTCCTGGATATTAAAATGGTTTATGCTACTTCTTTTTGGTATCCTTTGCAAATCATTTTCAAAGTTTATACATAAGTCTCTGAAAATTTGGGCCTCTGTGATCATGAAATTTGTGTAATATCTTATTTTTAATTAAATTTTAATAAAAGTTTTGTGATGTCAGTAGCATGTGTGTTATTAGCTCCATTTTAGAAAGGAACTTATACCATGGTGATAACATTAGCAGTAAGAAGACTAGCAGCTGCTTCTTTAGCCCTTATATATACCAGATATTGTGCTAGGCCCTCAGTTACCTCACGTATTTTGCAATTGCCCAGCATTCAGCAGACTATTTAATAGGAAACCAATAAATCTTAACCTTCAGGACACTCTTTTGCATGAGATCCATTTATGAGTCTGACAAATGTTCTGGAAATATGTTCACTGGGTCTTATAATTGGTAAAATTTGCCACAGTAAGATACTTTGACCATGATCAATTAAGAACATTGTTTTTCCACTCCAACTTCTCTTGTCATTTTTGATTTTGTCGTGTGGTATGGAAAGAGCCAGTGAGAAGGAATTCAAATAGGGATTCTTTTATTTGGGGTTCGTATACTATATTTACATGGTGGGGTATAATTATATGGCTTGAAGTTAATTTTATGTATAAATAATGTCAGCAATCCTAGTGTAGACATGGCTTTCTGGAATAACCCTATCATCCATTGTTATGATCACCAAAGTTATAAGAACAGAGTTTGTACCATGGCATGCATGTATCTTATGGTGCCCTGAATGTGAAATCTATTAATATGAGGAATGGAGGAGAAATAAGATTTAAAATGTATAGAATCAGATGTTACTCTGTGGAAAATTCTCATAATTTTAATAGTGCATATGTCAAAGAAACGTAATAGAGCTTTCCCTAAATTTTAAAATCTAAAAATTTTATAATACCAATAAAAAGATGTGAAATTGAAATATTTCTAAGATATCAATAGCAAGAAACTTTTTGATCTAGCAAAAAAATATAAGATAAATATAAGATAAAAGCATCACAGAAGTGTTCCAGAAAGTTAATTATTAATAATAACATGCTGTTTTCACAGATTTTCTGATATTTTTCATCTGGGTCCATTCTTTTAAAAATATAATTTATTGTAATATCTTTACTCATTCTAAATACTCACTTCTGTACTTTATTTTGTATATTTGTAATCTTTTATTCTAAAAGAGTTATATCAAATTTTATATGCATCAGGTTCATGATCCACCCTTACCTTCAAGGTTACCATTATTCTCCATATTTTTTTTTATTCTCCATATTTTTAATATAAATAATTTTACCTGCTGGGGCCAATACGAAAATGTCATCTAATATGCTTTTTCTTTCTATTGAGATTTCTTTTGTCCAGATCAAATTAATCAAAAGGGAGAGAAGAAAATCTGATGTCATATAGAAGACCATATCCATATATGAAAAGAAGAGAAAGGACATTCAGTTATCCATTCATTCTATTGAGTGCAAAATTTAAGATTAATTTTTTTAAATGGACAAAACACTGTAGTCCTGATGCAGGCTAATATGCAAATTATTCTCTTATTGCTACACATTCATTAAATTGTCTGATGTGTAGAATTGCTCTATAAAATAAATATTATTTTATGTATAACTTAGGGACTATATGTCTAATGAAAAGTTCCGGGGATATTTTTACTGCTGAAATTATAAACATATGTTTGAGACATTATAAAATGTTTAATTATAATGATATGTTTTTGAAATTTTAACTATAATGTATATTTATTTTATAAATGTAAAATTACCATGTGGTGTTTACTATTTTACTCATGTGGGGGATTTAAACAACTTATCTCTGAATGATACTATGTTTATTCAAAAGTGTAAAACTATTCTAATCTGGATGGTCAAGAAAGAGAATCAAAAGCCTTTTCTGCAATAGTGAATAATTTGGAAACTATTTAAGAAAGAGAATGACCAATCCAGGTAGACAAGACTTGAGTTTATTTATAGGATTCATATCTCCCTTCTTAAAAGGACATTTACAAACTTGATTTCAAAAATAAAAGAAATTCTGAATGACAAATGTTCACGTTTCAATTTCAATATTACAGGTATGCTCTTTTGTGATAAATTACCAGTTGAAAATGTTCCAGTGGAATCTGGTATCAATTAATTTAACACTTTATATAAGAAATAATAAAACATTTATTTTCAAGTCTTACATATATTACTTAAAATAGATACAAAGTTCAGTTTGTAATTTTTAAGTTTTACTGCTATTTCAAACTACCTGAAAGAAAATACCTTAGTGGAAAAAAATGTTTTGATTGCCTTGAATAAGTATGACTTTTAAAACAAGTACTGTTAGTAACAGTCCACCCATATGTTATTTAGCAATTAGGTAGGTCACATGATTCATGAAATTCTCTTGAAAGAAAAGAAATATTTGTTGGGCAGGTAAAATAATATTTGAGACTATTATTATATGCAGCTTAGAATCAAATTCAAGAAGTTGATAGATTTAAAAATTTAACATTGCACAAATTCATAAATAATTACTTAATTTCCATCTTTAATATTAACCTGCATTATTGAAGCACACTGAAAACAATGAGATGAAATAAGGTAGAAAAAATTGTACATATGATCATTTGCTTGATGGAAGCATTGGTTTGTTAAAATAGTTTCTCATACATATTTCCCTGTCCAAAAATATAAACTTGCTTGTTTTCCATATATACAAGTATCCTGTGAAATCCTGGATTCTGAGAAAAATAAAAGTTTGAGGTATAGCATTGAATAAAGCATCACAATGCATGATATTTTTGGCTGAAATTCAGCAAAGTTACTGTCAACAGAGAAGAGTTGATCATAGTGTGCTTTCAAAGGTCTTCCAGGTTTTTGCCCTCTGAAAAATTTGTTGGCGACATCAAATAATTGAACTCTTCAACATCAATATATACAAAGGCATTTTATTATTAACCAAAGAAAGGGAATTAGAATCATCAGAAATTACAACTTTATTTTTTCATAATACATATATTTATTGCTGTGATAGTTCTGCAATTGTCATAAAATTAAAGTCAGATGAAATTTAGAGACACGTGCAAGTTTTGGAAACGGACACATAGATAACAGCATAGAACTGTACACAAAATAATTACAATTTATCGAACACACTGTTTTAGCACATCCTTGATGGATGGGAATGAGCACCATATTTTTTACGAATATATATTTTTCTCTCTTTTTGTTTTCTACAGCACCAAAGAAATCCAAATAGGAAAAGGAGAGATGAGAATTGGGAGTCAAGAAGCAACCCTGTTTCCATCTCAGCCACACTATCTTATATTTTTATAATTTTCAGTGCTTTTGCCATGTGATTCTGCCCCCATGAGGACGTCAGTACTTCCTTAAATGGTACATATATATGCGGCAAGTTGTTTTCTATACCATCCTTATTCAAAACTTGCATGTGGCATAAAATGGGTTGGTGGCACCAAGGTATATTTTCTGTTGGTTTCATATGTTCTTTGTCCTAATCTTAGCCAAGAAAACAAACAGGACCAACTTCAAATCCAAACTTCTGATTCTGATCACCAAAGTCATTGATCATGACATCAACAATAGGTACTTGATCAATTTTTGGTGTGTTGATTTCAATCACAGTTTTTTCATAGCCTTTTCTGGACTGTAAAATTAAGCAGAAATAAAAAGTTACACAATCACTTGACATTTTTAAGTGTTTTTTTTTTTTTAAGCTTCTGAATGGAAGTAAGAAGGTAAAAGAGACGAGAGTAAGAAAACAAATTTGCCATTATCTATGTAAGAACTCTTCTTGTTACCATTGACATAGTTTTAAATTTTGAATGTTAAAAATTACATTTAGCCTTGAAATTATCTTGCAGTCAGATGGGCCTCTCTGTGAAGCTGGCCTACTTATCCTTGGCCTCTGTATCTTAGGATCAATGTTTATGTATAAGAGAGGCTTCACTAAACATTCCAAATAAAAATACTTTTAAATATTTCAAAAAAAAATTACATTTAACATTTAGCTGTAATTACTCAACTATGATACCCCTATATATTTCACAGCTAAAAAGAATCTTATTGAGTTGATAAGTACAATTTAATATGAAAATTGATGTTGGCATTTAATCCTCGTATATAAATACTGCATCTTTACCATCACAGCTATAATTTAGATATATATATATAGTTAAATTCTTATGAAAAATTTGAGTACACTGTTAGAATTATAATACAGAATGTCAAAAGTCAAAAGCTATTTATTAATTTTATGAATATTTAACAATATACTAGTATTGGGAATGCTTTCCACAACTCTTATTCCATCATTAATTTGCTTTGTTTTCTTTGTTCTTCTTGTACTCTGCTCACTTTGTTGAAAACATGGACCCATTTATTTGTAATTGTGACTTCTCTTCAGTTATTAATACTCAGCTAAAGCAATGAGCTTTTTAGGGTGCTCTATGAAGCATTTTCTTATATGGAATTCCTATGTGTTTGAAAAAGATAGTTTTAGAGTAGAAACATAACAAAAATGATAGTAGACCCCAAACTGTTGAACTATAGTACCAATTAACAAACTCCTCATAAACAAAATACAAGGGTGAAAATTATCTATGGTATAAATAGTATAATGGTGATTCCTTTATCTGTAATTTCAGAATCATGAATTAAGGAGGCAAATGACATAAGGTTTTTTATTTTCTTTTTCATTTCAAGAATAGCTAGCTGTGATACAATTCAAATGTCAGGAATAGTAACATATGATCCAAGAGTATCTTCTGCTATGGTTTTAAAAATGTGTCTATGTGTATGTTTCAGAGTTTCTGTGTGCATGTGTGCGTATGCGGGGCACGGAATAGTAGCAGTTTCTAATATACCGTACTTTAACATGTCAGTGTCAAGCATCAAATCTTTATAACAACTGATATCCATTCATGAGAGAAATCTGGCTTTGGACAAAACTAGGATGGTTACATGCTGCCTCTCATCTCTGTGAAGGAAGGCAAGCAGAGGTTATACTCACCGCACAGCCATCATACAGCGCTTTGATGTAAGGGTTATTGTCATAGGACATCTCCTCATCATTTGACCCCAAGAACCGAAGTGCTTTGTCGTAACTTCCTGATGACACATCATACCAGGCTGCTGACTGATGACAATTGTAGGTGAAATTCTGCCGAGCAGAGGCAGTCAGAAGTTTTAGGAATGTCATTTGCACCATATTAATGGAATTTCCTTCAACGTCTAAATACGTAAGCTGGGAATAAAAGAATATAAAGACACATAAGAACTCTTTTCCTCCTTTATGATGTAAAGAATAAAATCACTGTCAATAGTGAACTGTGATGCCAGAATCATGTAGATCAATCAACAGATCCATTTAACCTAATTAAAAAAGTGAATATTGAAGTCAGAAGACCCAGAGACAGAATTTTATGAAATCAAGATTATATTCCTACCTGAGTAACTAACCACTGCTTATCTTTGAAAAAAAAATCACTTTATTCTTTCCTAAACAGTAAACATTGCAAAAAAAAACGCCTTAGTTTCCAAGATGTTTCATTATATTTATGTATCTTTTTAAAAAGCAAGATGGTAAAGCAGCAAGACAATGAAACCCGAGGAAACTCAGAGAGATATAAATGTTAATTGGTTTTATGTCGTAGTTTGATTTTGCCTTTCAAAAATTTCATAATGTATCTACTTTATCAAGATCTTTAAATATGTTCCTGTACTTTTGATTTTGGGGCTATAGAACTCTAAGGTATTTTTGGCCTTCTAATTTTCAGTACAAACATGCCTGTTTGTCCATTCTTAGATGATATGTGTATTTATTATTGTATTGCCAGCAGCAAGCATAATGCCCAAGACAACACAAGTAAATATTTTTTAAGTCAATACTTATTCTGTATATGAAGCAGGAAAACAGTCCTAGTTTTAAATTGTTAAAAAATGTCTCACAACATCTTCATAAATTGTTTGATTTGATATAATTGAAATATTTGGGCTCAGCTGAAACACATAAACTTAAGAAAAAAAGATAAGAAATTCACCCAGATTACAGATTAAATCAATGTAAAGGCAGTTATCTGTGACTTTCTTTCTTATAATTGATTTTACATAGTCATGCTGAATAGCAGGTCAGATGATGAGAATTCTTGTAAGGTTGAAGAAAAAAAAAATCTATAGGGGAAATTCAATCTAAGGCAAACAAAACAGAACAACAACAAAAAAAACCCCAAACCATACACATATACAGTTCTATCTGTGTATGTTTTTTTTAATTCATACACAAATAAGAATGTAACATGAATATTTAATATGCAACTTGAAGACTATACTGGAGAATTAGAAGTGAAGAACTTCACTATGTCATTAATTAATATGTCTAGGTGTGTATAGAAATAACAATATAAACAATCATCAGTCTAAAATAATAGCTTTTTAAAAACATTAAACAATTGAATAATTATCTGAATAAATGGGAAACACTCTAATTTGAATAAATCCTAATTAAAATACTTTAAACACATGTATATTTTAAACAGCTTTTAAATATGAATTTAGTTTTGGCAGGTAATCTTAAAATATCTTTAGAAAACTAATAAATGAACTGGTAATGGTATGAAAATCTTCAAGTAAATTTATGCTATAATACAAATTAAGGGTCAGTAAGTTCACTATGTTTCCAAATGTAACAATCAGGAAAAAAAATTGCACTTTCCAAAAGTTCTTACTGAAATGGAGAACAAAGAACAAATTAGGTTAAAGTAAACAGAAAATGAAATAGTAGGAGCCACAGATACTAAGTGGATATTACATTCTTTATATATTTTTAGCATACTCCATTTTGAGGATATCTATGTCAGGTACCTAGTGACCTGTATATGTTATTTGATCATATTTTTTCAGTAAATTTAGTATATTTTCATTTACTTAAAAAAAATTTTAGACTACTTTAAGATACCACAGTAGTCTAAGAGATATTGGGTGGAGCAAATTAGAGACCACATGGAATCCTACTTAGTATAATTTAGACTTTCACCGTCAGGGTGTAGAGATACATAATTTGAGCTTCACTTAGGAAGTCTGAGATAAAACATTTCATGCTGAGGTAATCACATACCAGTTTTCCTCTCTTAAATTCACTATACCAACTTCCCGGTTTCTCCTTTGGCCATGATGAAATTCTTACCTGTTTCAAAGGGGCAGAAAAATTAGAATGCAGGTGAACATTATGAACAGTATTGTTTATGTACATATTTGTCATTTTCAGTATGACTAAAAAGCTGAAGAACTTTTAACTTAGTTTTAAACCTATACAAAATGAGATTATATAAAACGATTACACAAAATTATACAAAACGAGGTTATACAAAATGGATTATACAAAATTTTCAGTTAGATCCTTTGAATTCCATGTAGTGAAGACTGAGTCATTTCCTTCCTGTTCTCTTTACTGGCTCAAAAAGAGAAAGGGAGAAAACAACCCGGAAAAGACATACTAAGGGCTAGAGAAGATACTGGTAGAACTGAGGGAGTGTAGAGAATTTCACCCCAAAATATGGCTCCCTGATATAATGGGTATTTTGAATTACAGGTTTGTAGAAATGAACATATGCTGGAGGAGACCTGAGGGACCCACCAAGGAGAACAATTGTTTTTCCTCCTCCTCTTATTTCTGAATCTTTTGTGTCTCCCAAAGAACAGGACTAAGTTCTCTGAAGTTCCTTTATCCGCCTAAAGTCTGGACCCACCAAGGAAGAAAGCAATTACCTCTGGTCTCTTCCCTGAGTTTTCATTAACTGAACTCACGTGGCAGGAAGAAAGACTGAAGTCTGTCAACACACCTGGACAGATTTTTGTCACAAACCATTGTCTACTGTGCAGGTCCAACAGACTGTCTCAGGCCATTGTATGTTCTTCAAGCACACTGAATTCCTCTAAAAATCAGTTACTACACCCCCCAAATCATTCACATTTCGCCATCTCCCTTTCCCTGGAGAAGTAAGGTATATAAGCCTCTATACCCTATTGGGATATTGGACAATCACTCTGTGATTCTCGAGGATGCTAATAAGTTTTAATGCCATTTTTCCTATTAATCTGTCTTTTTTCAGTTGATTTTTCAGTGAACTTTCTGACGGTAAAAGGGAAGTTTTCCTTTCATCCCTGGAGATCACCTAGTAATCCTTTGCAAAGAAAATCCTCAAAATACCAGTCATCATTAGCCAGCAAGGCAGGTGTTATCTGCATTCCACAGCCAAAGGAAATATTTGAAAGTATTTAGCCAGTAACCAAAGAGGGGAGGATACTATAGAAAAGTCACTGGCAGGAAGCAAGCCTTCCCTTCTGGGAAGAATATTGAGAATCCTTTACAGACCTGCATTTATTGTTTTGCTATATAAAGATCAGCAGAATATAAGGGAATATAAATCCCCACCATAGGGAATGTGAGTAATCAGTGTAAGGGGAGGCACTTTCCATTTTCCCACATCTTCTCTGGGGGCTATTATGCTTTGCCACGTGCCAAGTGGGGTTGGGAAATGGAAGTTGCTTTTTCTCCTGCCTCTACTACCCACTCTTTACTCACAAACTTAACTTTTCCCCTAAAAACATTAGCCACATATAAAGCCACTTGCTTTGCCTTACGGAGCTCCTGTGCCTCTGTATGCCCACACCACTTATTGAGAAGAATGGGATTTATTACATGAATACAAAGAAAGACAAAATGCCCCACATAAAATGTTTGAAGAATATAATTATACTAGTGAAAAATATTTTCTTATGTTAATGATTTGTATTTAGCTTTAAAGATAGAATTCAAGTATTAATATTGATACTGTTAGGTGAAAATCAAGGAATCTGTTTAAAGAGACTAAATATTCAAAAATATGTAAGTACAGGGAATACTCTTATTTTAGATAAAAGATTGATTCTTTATAAAATTGGATATTTTGGCATAATATGCAGCTGTGAGTTCCACCATGTGGCAGTTGGACAGAAGAATACTATATACATGCACTAAAATTTGAGATTCAGCTGTGCTGTGTCATGGAAACCCATAGAATTTTAGAGAGCAAGCAGGTGCACAAAGAATACATCTGGGTAAAAAATAAAGGAGAAAAGTATTTTTTAACTCTGTGCATCTCGTTGGTGCTTTATTCATGTTTATGCAAATGAAATGCTCTAATTACCCTGTAAGAAAAGCAGATAAATGAAAATATGACAGTATAATTTTTCTGTTTAGTTCAATATTGCAAAAACATGGCAGAAACTGTCAAGATTCACCACCAAAACAGATTGGTACTTACTCCCTCAGATTTTTTCTCTGGATAAATACAAGTCTCACCACCAGATGTGAAATTACAGTAAACTTTGAAGGAATCTCCTGAACAACCTTGGTTGGGATCAATCCAATATTCACCTAGAAGGCAGCAAAAAACATATCACATACAAATTCATTGATATCAAAATCGAATGCATTAGATATTAAATTATATTAGAAACAGAAATAAGGAAAAATGTGTATTCAGAGATCATTTCCCTTTTATGCTTTTGGTCACATCAGGGTGTATGTTTGAATAGTTAAAGAATGAGCCTCTGTCTTGTCTGCCTTGAAGCTTTGCAAATGCCCCATACACCCTACCTGGAATACCCTTTATTTGTTCTTATCTTGCCTAGCACGCTTAGGTTTCAGCTTAAATGTCATCTCCTAAAATATTAACATTCTATTTATCTATGTATAATAAACTATGCACATTGGAATCAGATATACCTGATTCCAAATCTCTTAAGTATTATTAACTACTTAAGTAATTTGATTATAATAATCAATATACTTTCTCCCAGTTTAGCCTTGGGGATAATACTTTGCCTTACTTTATGGCAAAAACTTCTTGTAGTAAATGTATTATCTTTTTGAATGAGGTCCTACGAAGGACTACTTTATATAATTAAATGTAGTCTGCTACTAATGCCATTATTGAAATGTTACAGAACAAATTTTATGTGAATGACCATAACCATTAATTTGGTGTTATGTGAATAAAGACAGTAAATAGTGGGAATAACATTAAACAAAGTTATTCTTTAAATAATTGATAATATGGTTTGTGTTAACAGAAGTTATTGGGAGCCAAAATTGATATATATGTGACCGTTATTTTGCTTCATTCTGTTGGAAATCATAAAAAGATCTCCCAAAATGAAGGCCTGAGAAGCAAAGTTTTTTTTGGACCTTCCGCCCTCCTGTCTCGTGCCCCTCATTCTCTGTTGAGGCAAGTCAGAGAAACTAGAATCTGCTGAGGCAAGTCAGAGAAACTAGAATCCCTCTTCCTTAAGGTGGGTCATTCAAATTAGAACCCCTTCCCCCAAAGGCAACCATAAAACCTAAGAATATTACTCTAACCTTCCCCCACCTTTCTATGTAACTGCTGGCCATAAAGAAATTAAGACTCTACCCCATACCTGCAAGAAAAAAATGCTACAATGGAGAGGCCGAGAAGAATCTGAACAGAAGGCCTTGCCAGGTTTCCCCACTCAAACTATTACCATTAGTTCATACCCTTTTCTGTTGCTCCATGAATTAATATAGATGTGTTTGCAGACAGGATTTGTCTTGGGAGTTTTACAGAGCTTTGCCCTGAAGGAATATGTGAACGTGTTGGTTTGCATTTCAAATGCTGTTGCACTTGGAAGGGTGTCTCTGAAAGACAGTAGCAGCTATATCCCACAAGGCACCACGTTTCTCAGACCTAAAGGTTTGGATTTGCTTTGTAAAGCAAAGTGAATCTGTCAAAAACTACAGGCTGAGAGCTGACAGTGGAGTGCCCCCCGGAACAGACACTGCTCGAATGGCTAAAAGCAAAGCTCTTGTTTTAACACTCCAGACTACCTGTCTCCATTCACAATAACCTAACTAATATGGAGCCAACATATCTCTGTTTGACCCCTCTGTTAAGTGATAAACTTACCTTAGAACTTAGAAGTTAATCTTTGAAAGATTTTGTAACCATTTGTTCATGTAGATAGAATTAGTTAAAGGATCTGTAGAAGCCTTTTGAAAATCTGTTAACCTGAGAGGAACTACCTGC
>CAUYRB010018019.1:0-22230 GCA_963574695.1 Propithecus perrieri | reverse complement strand
GTCATTAAATATTGTTTTGAAACTGTCATCATATGTCATAGTTTGGTGCTATATGTGGCAGTCCATCTCTTATAGTGATTTAAGATAAATTTTAAGGAAGTTCTAAGGTTTTAGAAGCAGAAAGAAAACTTAAAAGTCACATTTATCGGTGTTGACTATCCAGGGAAATTTCATCATGAATCTGAAATCTCTAATCATATTGTTCTTGTGTATCCCAGGTTGGAACCACACACAAGTATGATTCTATTTTTTTCGAAATGTTTCTATATATTTTTTGAAATTTTGTGGAATCCAGCTGATGTTGTGTTTTCTTCATATTTGTTTCAATGTTGGTTCAATCAGTTGCATGTTAACTAATGATAACTACATTTTTAAAGATGTTAAATTTTGGGAGTTGAAAATTTGAAGCTGCATCATTCCAAGTTTGCATAGAATTCCATTATTGTTCTACATAACCTTCCAAACATTTGTTTCCATGAACCTTCAAAGATGTGGAGGAATAAACCATGTTGCAGATTGGGGCAGGGATAGCTTTTCTTCAATATTTTGCTTTGTGTGCACTTCTGAGTAGGTTGCAATAGCTTAAAAAGAAGTGATAATGGCTGAATTTTTAATTCAAGAAGCCATACAATAGAGATATACCGTAGTTAGTTTAATACTTAAATCTTAGAGAACCTATAAATACATATAAATACAGGATTTAGGTACAAGTAATAATGTCTTTTTTATTATTGTGGTAAGAACATTACTATTAGATCTAGTCTTTTACATTTTTAATGTTCAATACAGTATTTTTAACTATACACACACTCTTTTACAGCAGATCTCTAGAACTTACTCATCTCATATAACTGAAACTTTATACCCATTGAACATCAATTTTATCCTATTTCTTAAACAAGAATTACTTGTCCATAATATGGAAGAAATTCTTGGAATGCTCAGAATCATGTTATAAATTAGAGTCATTATCTATCATTAAACTCCGCTGTTTTCCTAGTGCTTTTTATTCTGTGTGGTTGCCCTACCAGCCATGCCTGAAACTAGCAAACCAGCCTACCCTTTCCACAAACAATTGCTTCCTTCTTCTGGAGGTTTCTTTCCTTTACTTAACTTATGCACCCCTTCTCCTTAGTCCTACTGCTTCTGTAACTGCCTGGAACAATTGTCTCTCATTTTTTCATACTTCTTTCTTTCTGCCAGCAATCTGATCGTTCAAAAACTGGTCCACCCTTTCTTGACATAATTCATGCCATCACACTTTCTTTCAAATAAAGTCCAAACATCTTTATGTGTGAATAAGGCACTCTAAGATATGACACAAATCCAGCTGAGTCTCATCTTTTCTTTTAACTTCTTTGTATCCTATACTTGAGATACACATAATACTTGTTCTTTACTAAAATTATTGATTTTTCAAGATATATCATTCTCAATATTTTTGCCATGGTGGGAGCTCTTGCAGGTTTATGAGCAAGAGAAAAAAAAACTGGATTCCTAATATGTCAAGTTTTTAAAGTGATATCTTTAAGGCAGGATGCTAGGAATTACTTATATTAGCTATAGGTTGATTCTTGATATAATTACCATTAAATACAGAAAAAATCTGGAAAAAATAAAATCCTTCTGTGTATCACCATCAGAAGAAGATTCTTATTGACAACTAAATGTATTTCCTTTCAGATATTTCTTGCTACCTCTATTTTTGAAAAAACATATACTCCTTCATAATGGAATAAATCATTCTTCTTTAATAGTGAATATAATTTGTTGAAAAGTAAAATCATCTAAATGTATCAATAGCAAAATTAAATGAATAACAGGCACAAACATGGTTGGAGATAAATATAGTTTTACTTTTGCCTTTTAAAGAATTCTGAAGGAGTTTAGCACAATATCCTTATCATGAGAACTTGATAGTGTGTAATCCTTTTTACTATACATGGCCTGAAATTTTTGCCAAATGCTCATTTATTACTCTACATCCTCATATTGTGTAACCTTTTATCTTTAATGCTGTCTCATTTTATAAAATATTTTTTCCTGATATATGTATTATATAGTTAAGAGGAGTAATGGTTTTTAATATTTTAATAATTAAATTTAAGTATGACATAGAATATGACACTGGTATGTAAAACAGTTAACATATTAATCTTGAAAATAATCTGGCAGATTTTTTATAGACAAGATGACTTCTACTGCACCATAGGAGCCTGATATTTTCTAACTCTAACCTCAACCTTTTTTGAAATGGTTCTCCAAAGCTCTAGAGCTAGAGCAGAGGGAAGAGTCAATCTCATTTACAGTATATTGCCTAAACATCGTAAAGTTTAAGACAAGGCATCAGATGCTCTGGGATTTAGCCAATGAGACCATGTGAAGGATTTAGCACTTACCATGATTATGAGCAGAGACTCTCAGTCTGGAGGCCTGGAGATGGCAGGAGTTACCTGCTGGGAAAAGACAGAACTTTATGAGAAAGAAGCTTTTACATGAGAAGAAGATGTATTCTTAGCTGAGATATGGTACAGATATTATGAACTTTTGGAGTTTATGGAGAGTAGTAAGCATCTCAGTGATCCAAGGATAATAGACCTCCTCTGGAGATATGAGGAGAAAAAAGGGCCATAGAGAGCTGAATTTCTAGGGTGTCAGATCCCAATAGAAAATTAACTCAGAGAAATATTTCTTATTAACGTGACCTGAGGATTTATATAAACAGAAAAACATCTTCATTTATAAAATCAAGATGAGCCTATAATGTGTAGGAAATTTATTAGAGTATTTGAATTGTTCTTAAGCACAAAAATTAAGGGAATTCTAAATTCTGTGGTCAGGAGGTTTCTTCAAATATTTTTAGAAGAGAAAGTATTCATTCATTCAAATATATATATTTTGTGTTCCTACTGTGATTAGAAAACAGGGTAGGCATAACATGACCAAAAAAAGTCAAGATCTCTGTTCTCATGGAAACTTTGATCTAGAGAAGTAGAATAATATGTGAAAAATCAAGCAAACATATAATTACAAACTGAACTAAATACTTTAAAGCATAAGAACCCAGTCATACGAGAGCATATAATCTGTCTTGTCAGAAGAGGCTATCAAGAATAAATACAAGTTTTTTCTGAGGCCAAATGTTTGACTAGAACTTAACTATATTGTATGTTTGGTGAATGGAGAGGGGAAGTATTCTAGAAATTTTTAAACGCTTAAATGAGAGGGATCATGGCCTATTCAAAGTATTACAATAACAGAGGGTAAATGTGGCTGGAACTTTCAAGATGTGGTGGAACATGGGATATAGTGTGAGACGATGCTGTTGAGGTAATAGAGGCCAGAGACTTGTAAGCAAATTTATGCTAAAATAATATGAAGCACTGAAAGTTTTTAAGGATAATTCAGGCATAGAAGCAATGTGGAGACAAGGGTAAATAAGACAAGAAAAAAAATGTAAGTAAATTAGATGTACAATGACAACAGTAACCCAAGGTGAAGATAGCAGTATCTTGAATAGGATACGGCAGTGAAGATAAAGAGAAGTAGATGGATTTTGAAGGTATATTTGGAGGTAAAATTAATAATATTTATGACCTAAGAATAATTCTAAGGTCCTGGTATAGTCATTGCGATGGAATGTGTCATTAATGTACCTAGGGATGACTGGAGAAGAACCAGAGTGTAGGGGAAGAAAATGATATTGGGTGAGGTCATGACCAACATGAGGTGCCTGTCATTGAAGCATCCAAGTGAAGATCATTTAGCAAATATATGAAAAAGTAGGTACAGAGAGTAAAGGAGAAATCTGACAAAAAGTGGAGTGATCAGTTTGATATTCCATTGTGTATATATATCACATTTTCTTTATCCGTTTATCCATTGATGGACACTTAAGTTGATTTCATATCTTGCTATTGTGAATAGTGCTGCAATAAACATAGGAGGGTGCAGGTATCCCTTTGATATACATAAATTAGTAAACGTGATTCATCACATCAAAAGAATGAAGGACAAAACCACATGATTATCTCAATAGATGCAGAAAGAGCATTAGATAAAATTTAACATGCCTTCGTAATAAAAACTCTTTACAAATCAGGCATATAAAGAATATACCGTAACATAATAAAGGCCACATATGACAAACCCACAGTTAATATATTGATTGGCAAAATGCTGAAAACCTTTCTTCCAAGAACTGGAACAAGACAAGGATACTCACTGTCACCACTGTTATTCAACATTATGCTGGAAGTCCTAGCCCCAGCAATAGGCAAGAGAAAAAAATAAAAAACATCCAAACTGGAAAGGAGGAAGTCAAATTGTCCCTCTTTGCAGATTACATGATCTTTTATATTGAAAAACCTAAACACTCCATCCCAAGTCTCCTAGAACTAATAAATGTAGTCAGTAAAGTTGCAGGATGCAAAATCATCATGCAGTAATCAGTAGTGTTTTTATACACCAATAGCAAACTAGCTAAAAAATAAATCAAGAAAGCAATGCCATTTATAATACTACAAAAAATACCTAGGAATAAATTTAACCAAGGAGGCCAACAACCTTTGCAAAAAAAACAAAAAAACAAAAAAAACTGATCCTAAATTCTTAAAAGAATTTAATTGGTGAGTGGAATAAAGTGCATTTCTCCACTTCCATTAACCGTTGTTTGGGTTATGTTGTTCAAACTTAGCCACAGGGGTCCACTCCTAGATACAATCACCAAGATGACCTGAAATGTAAGGAAGGGCATTCTGGCACATCTCAAAATATTGGACTACTAAAAATTTTACTAATATGGTAAAATACTGAATCTGTGTAGTATTTATCTTCCAGCCCCTGGAGTGCATGTGTCTGAGTAAGGCTTACAACATTCTTGCTACTCCTCCTTCATCTGTTTTGATTAACATAATACTGTCATTATACTGGACCAGGGTGATGTGCTAAGGAATTCCCAGACAGTCCAGATTTTTCTATGTTATTATAACAGAGAAGAGAATCTACACAGTGCTGAGGAATGACTATAATTATATATAGCTGTCCATGCCAGTGAATGCAAAAATCTTTCTGAGCTCTCTTTTGATACTAACAGATATGAGAAAGAATAGATTCAACAGGTCAAATCTGCATACTACATACTTGAGAACATATTAATCTGATATAGCAGAGATAATACATCAGGAATAGCAACTGCAACTGGGACTATTACTTGGTTAAGTTTCTGGTAATTTACTTTCATCTTCGAAGATCGGTATGATTTTTGTAGGGGCCAGACAGGTGAACTAAATGAAGGTAAGATGGGACAATCACATTTGAATACTTTTACTCTTTAAGGGAGTAATTAACCTCTGCCACTATCCCTACAATGTGATGTTGTATTTTCCTTGATATACTGGCCAGTGAGGGAGGGGTATGACATTTTGGAGACTTCCCTTTAGTCTTCTCCTTTAAAAGAACTTTAACCCCAAAGACCAGAGAACCAATGTGTGGATTCTGCCAATTACTACATACGCTTATTTTAATCATGCATTTGGGGACTGAAGAAATCATCACTAGGTAGATGCACAGATCACATAAATCAGAGATTCTATTATGAATCTTACCTGGGCCAGGATTTCATGTATTACCAAGCTCCTTCGTGCTTTCTTCCCTGAATAGCAATATCAACTCAAACACTGTGTCCAACAGTTCTTGGAATGTTTGGGTATTTGCCTTTCTCCAAATAAACGGCTGTAAGATGATTTGTATTATTAAAAGCCTCATCCACAATTATTTTTGAGATACATCTTCCTCTCTAGACTTAATCACTGCTAATTTGGACACATCCAGCCACTATAGGACAACATCCTTAATATTCCTAGAAGTCCTGTGGTACAGTTTAGATGTTTTTAGGAACCAACATCATCTTCACAGACTTCTTAGCAGGGGATCTTACAACCATATCCTGACAGGCACAATCTGGATCTGATCCCAGCCCCAGGCTGGTTACTTATTTATTTATTTTGGCTGGAGATGCTTGTGATAAGAAACAGTTTGATTTTCCACCCAGCAAATCCTGCCCTCTATATATTCTTTCCTTTTAAAAATAGTTTTAAATTATTTTTTAAATTTTTAGTTATTACGGAGAAATAACAGTTGTATAATTTTATAGGGTACCTGTGATGTGTTGATACAGGCATACAATGTAAATTAATCAAATCACGGTAATTAGAGTATACATCATCTCAAGCATTTATCATTTCTTTGTGTTAGGAACATTCCATTTCCACTCTTTTAGTTTAAAATATAGCCTAATTTATTGTTTATAGTCACTTTGTTGTGTTATCAAATGTTGTTCATTTTATCTATCTATAATTTTACACTTATTAACCTTCCCAACTTCCCCCACCCTGTTTACTACCCTTCCCAGCCTCTGGTAACCATCATTGTACTCTTTATCTCCATGAGATCAATTGTTTTTTATATTTAGCTCCCACATATGAGTGAGAACATGTGAGATTTGCCTTTCTGTACTTGGCTTATTTCACTTCACATAATGTTCTCTGGTCCCATCCATGTTGTTGCAAATGGTAGGATTTCATTCTTTTTGTGGCTATATAATATTCCATTGTGTACATGTATTATCCAAAATTTCTTTATCTATTTGTCTGTGGATGGAAAGACACAGAGATTGATTCTAAATCTTGGCTATTGTGAATAGTGCTGCAATAAACATGGTAGTGCAGATGTCTTTTCAATATACTGAATTTCCCTCACTTGGATATATACCCAGCAGTGGGATTTCTGGATCATGTGGTAGTTCTATTAGTTTTTTGAGGAAACTCCATACTATTCTCCATAGAGATTAGAGAATAATCTCTTTTGAGAAAAGCCATTTTAACTGGTGTGAGATACTATCTCATTGTAGTTTTCATTTTCCTTTCCCTGATGACTAATGATGTTGAACATTTTTTCATCTACCTGTTGACCATTTGTATTAATATGTCTTCTTTTGAGAAATATCTGTTCAGATCTGTTGCCCATTTTTAAATCGGATTGTTTGATTTTTTTCCTATTCAGTTATTGGAGAACCTTATATATTCTAGTTGTTGATCCCTTGTCAGATGGGTGATTTAAAAATATTTTCTCTCACTTTGTGGGTTATCTCTTCCCTTTGTTGATTGTTTCCTTTGCTGTGCAGGGGCTTTTTAGCTTGATGTTATCCTATTTGTCCAATTTTGCTTTGGTTGCCTGTGCTTCGGGGGTATTACTCAAGAAGTCCTTCCCAGATTAATGTCCTGAATCATTTTCCCAAAGTTTCCATTAGTAGTTTCATAGTTTTAGGTGTTATATTTAAGTCTTTAATCCACTTTGATTTGATTTTTGTATAGGACAAGAGATAAGGGTCTAGTTTCATTCTTCTGCATATGGACATCCAGTTTTCCTAGCACCATTTGTTGAAGAGACTGTCCTTTACCCATTGTATATTCTTGACAACTTTGTTGAAGATAAGTTCACTATAAATATGAGGATTTATTTCTGGGTTCTCCATATTATTCCATTGATATATGTGTCTTGTTTTATGCCAGTACCATGCTGTTTGCGCTACTATAGCTGTGTAGTATAATTTGGAATCAGGTAATGGGATTCCTCTAGCTTCATTCTTTTTTGCTCAGGATGGCTTTGGCTATTCTGGCTCTTTTGTGGTTTAATATAAACTTTAGGATTATTTTTTCTATTTCTTTGAAGAATGTCATTGGTGTTTTCATGGGGATTGCATTGAATCTGTAGATTGCTTTGGGTGGTGTGGACATTTTCACAATATTGATTCTTCCAATCCATGAGCATGGAATATCTTTCTATTTTTTTGTGTGCTCTTCAATTTCTCTCATCAATGTTTCATAGTTTTCATTGTAGAGATCTTTCACTTCTTTGGTCAAATCTATTCCTAAGTATTTTATTTTATTTGTACCTACTATAATAAATGGAATTACTTTCTTGGTTTCTTTTTGAGTTTTATACTGTTGGTATATAGAAATGCTACTGATTTTTTTATGTTGATTGTATATCCTTCAACCGTACTGAATTTATCAGTTCTAATAGTTTTTTTGTGGAGTCTTTAGGTTTTTCTAGATATAAGATCATATCATCTGCAAACAAGGATAATTTGCTTTCTTGAGCAGAAAAAGGAATCAGTAATAAAAAAAATCTATATAGCAAGAAAGGAAGAAATAATGGCTATGTATGTCAAATGTTTATATGAGGATTAGAATTTGAGATAGTTTACTTCTAATCATTTCATTTTTCTTTATATAATAGAAATTAATATAATGTTCCAAGCATGAGGGTCAGGAGGTGTATAAGGGGGTTAAGCTTAATGAAAACGTACTATTGCAAGTCAGACAGCAGATAAAAGCATAGACATCCAGCACTGAGATCCCAGTTGAAATGAGAAATTATGAACAAGTAGTGCTTGCAAAATGCATATCTGTTTACTTTCTTCAGTAGTCTTCCACTCTCTGAGTATAGGAACCTATGACACAGTATAGGATTGGTCCAGAGTTGGGGTTGTAGTTTTTCATGCTAGCAAGATGGTCAAGTTGGAGAATAAAAAAAGCAATTCAGTTGATAAACTGTAGTGTTTAGAATTGTATATAATTCTTAAAAATTTGTTAATAATATCTCACTTTGAAGATGTGAATGAAAAACTAATACCAGTGCCTGTCCATGTACTGGTGATCTTCCTATAGAATAGGGCAATGATTGTTTTTCCTTTGAAAAATAGTATTCAGCATATTTCATTAAATTCCCTTATTTGTAAACTGTTTATTCCCACATCTGAAGTATAATAACCAAAACATTAAGATTCCTGAGACTACGAGCTTTTAAAAGCTGAAGCTTGGTTTTCTAACTTTAGGACTAAACCTTTCCAAAAGTGGGAAGGTCTGTTGAATGACCACGAGGGGGTTTTATATCCCCTCCACGTAACAGGGTAGGAAGGCATACTGAGAGAACAACAAGCAGAAAATGTGTACCATCAATAAATTCAAAATTAAAAGTGCTAATTTGTTAGTGAAATGTAGTAGACCAATTGTCTGAAACTATTTTTCTTGAAAAATGGAAGGCTCAGTATGTGTAGTAACTGATTTCCAATTCCAGTCATGGTTACACTTAGGAAGTTTCCACCACATGAGTTTAACTAGAATTGAGTTTGACTTTCTTTTCATTATAAACAAACAGATAAATAAATAAATAGCAAAGATTTCCCATTCTGATTGGTTTGGGTCAGTCACCATGCCATATAGGTTCAGGAGATAAAAGTCAATGACCTCTGGAAGCACCTTCCACTTGTATGAATATATGAGAATATTTGAAAATTGCTTGTCAGAAGGTAATATCCAAGGTCATTCGGACTTAGCTTGGCTCCCCAAAGGCTGGAGATAGGAGTATATCTGTGGGATAGAGAGCCCAAGTTCAGAAATGAAGAGTTATTCCTGACCTCTCCTGTACCTGCATCCTTAGAAGTCCTATTGTTTTACACTAAAGTATTCTAGCTTTCAAGCCCTTGTTCTGCCACTAGGTAACATTGTGGGTATTAGACAGATATTTTCCCTGTTCTTGGTTTGAGGTTCTGATGGGGAAATACAGAATTTATGCAAAAGCACAAATTCCTTGCAGTTCTAATTTCTTTAACTGTGGCTTTATTGTCCTATCTTACAACTCCTGCAGATGGTAAGATAGTAGCTATAGCTTAAAGTATAAAATTAGAAATCCATGCCTGGAATATTTAGAGGGGGCCAGGGAGTGAAGAGAGACCTATGGCTATGCAGAGGATCTTCTAAACTGTAGCAGGTCAGAAACTCCCCAGGGCACAGCCGGCTGTTTTCAATGTCCGGGTGCCGCCTAGGTTACCAGAATCTTCCCATGTTTACATTTCCCTGAATGGAAAGGAAGAATACTGAGTCTCCTTGCCCTCTTCTGTGATTTATCATTCTTGGAAATGGTTTTTCAGAGGACATTATCACCTATTACAACCTCTTTTCAGTCTCAAATACTGAAGATTTCTTAATCTTGAAAAGTTTCTTTTATTTTGGATTAAGTCCCTTCTATCCTCCAGGGTCACTCAGATGCCTTGATTTCAATTCCCTGTCCCCTTTGAAACACTCTGACAACCCTTTCACGGATCTCCTTGGTCTTAACTCCATATACCACAGGGTTAAGAGCCGGTGGGAAGAGCAGATAAACATTAGCCAAAAGAATGTGAATATGGAGCGGAACGTGGTGGCCAAAGCGATGTGTAAAAAAGGAGAAGAGGGCTGGTGTATAAGAGATAAGGATGACACAGACGTGGGAACCACAAGTCCCTAGGGCCTTGGAACGAGCTTCATGGGATGAGAGACGAAGGACAGCTTGTGCAATGAGAGCATAGGAGAGACCAATGCAGAACAAGTCAACCCCAATGACCAACAGTGCGGCTGTCAGCCCATACACACGGTTAGGCCTGGTGTCCCCACAGGCCAGCTTCACAACAGCCATGTGCTCACAGTAGGTGTGTGGGATCACATGGCTTTGGCAGAAGCTCAAACGCTCAATGAGGAAGGGACACGGGAGCATAAGCAGGGAACCTCGCACCATAGCTACCACCCCGATGCGGGCAATGAGGGTGTCAGTGAGGATAGTAGCATAGCGGAGTGGGTGGCAGATGGCCACATAGCGATCAAAGGCCATGGCCAGCAGCACAGTGGACTCCATCATGCAGAAGGCATGAATGAAGAACATCTGGGCCAGGCAGGCAGAGGCAGATATATGTCCGGCTCCACACCAGAGGATGCCCAGTAGCTTGGGAACTGTGGAGAGGGAGGCAGCTAAGTCGATGGTTGAGAGCATGCACAGGAAAAGGTACACGGGCTTGTTCAGGGCTGGCTCAGTAGCAACAACGACCAGGATGGTTATGTTGCCCACAATTGTGGCTGTGCCCAGGCAGCACACAGGGAGGGAAAGCCACAGGTGAAATTTTTCTAGACCTGGGATACCCAGGAGGAAGAAAACAGAAGGGTCCATTGTGTGATTAGGAGATTCCATCGACGTCTTCTCTGGTTAGAAAGCTCCACACTGTATCACATTACCTGGAGAGACAACACGGAATGAGGATATGAATGAGACTAGGGTAACACTTACTAGCTATATAATGTTTGGCAGGCTTCATCATCTATCAAATGACAATAATAGTACATATCCCCTAGAGTTAAAAGAACCATATGGGTTCGTATGTGTAAACAGGTTTGAATAGTACCTGGCATACAATGCTTTTTAAATTAAATAAATGAATGTAATAAATGGTTCAAATAGCATTTAAATAAACTGGAACTATTTCCTAGCTAAGGCTTATTGTCCTCAAAGAAAGGGATACACGCCATTCATTCCCCTTAAGAATATACCTGAATTCACACACACACACACACACACACATATATACATTCTTTTATGGAGATTATATGTGACTGTCAGTCTAGAACATAACCTGCAAGCATAGTTCATTGGGTAAAGTTGGACATTATTTTTCTTGGCCTTTAAGTTAGAATAAGCTGTTATTTGGGATGCAGTGCTTAGTAATTATATTTTACCTTAATATACCCTAGTAGCTTCCATAATGCACTAACTGACACATTTTTTCACATATACTTGTTCGACCTTCATCTGAAATTGCATAAGGTGCTTTGTCTGCCTTTCCCCAAGTTGTTGAAGTTTACCCTTTTTGTACTTCATTCTATTTCCAAAATAGAAAATTCTAACATTTTCTAGTCTACCACTGGGTCGATCCTTTGTTTACATTCTATAATATCTGCAGTGCTTGGTGATTTCTAAAAAGAATATAGTCGAATACTTCTCAATCTCACCCTTCCACAATGGTAAGATGTGATTTGAGAAGAATGCTTTGACTTATACCTGGACTGTGATGACTAATGTCTTCTTGTGGAAAAAAAATTATACTAATCTCTTATTTATCCCACCTTTCCCATACCTCCAGCCCCTAAAGGGACACAATCCCCAGCAGGGAGTGCTTAAGCTAAATGGAATTATGCAGAATATGTAGGGCTATGGTAAGGGGAAGAAACAGAGGAGTAATCATTAGGATAAAAGCTGAGAAATCATTTTAGCTAGAGGTTTCCGAAATGGGAATGAGAACTTCACTGCCCAGAAGATCATATCCATTTATTTAATCACAAATATATTTTTTTTTATTTCAGCATATTATGGGGGTACAGATGTTTAGGTTACGTAAGTTGCCCTTGCCCCCTCCTCCTCCCCTAAGTCCGAGTTTCAAATATGTCCATCCTTCAGGTGGCGCTCATTGCACTCTTTGTTAATCACAAATATTTAATGTACACATCATATATAATTAGCCCTATTTTAGAAGCTGGAGATACTGTGATCACTAAAAAAAAAAAAAAGCCAGAAAATTCAGAGAGCTAGAATATAGTTATCAAAGGGGAATCAACTCTTTTGCCACAACTCTTTTTCACTCTGAGTGTGTACGTTATGTTTGGTGAGTGGAAAACGGCTTTATTCCATAATAGACCAGCGACTCTCTGTACATAGTCACTGAAAAAATAAATTTAAAGAAGAGGCTTCTCCATTTTGAAGCACACATAAGTTTCTTTCTTATAAGTGGATTTAGGAGAATAAACAACACCCAGAAAGGCCAAATATGTTGGTGCCCATTTTTTGTTGTTATTGTTCTCACAGATATAGGGACTAACCAAAGAAGAGGAGGTTGGTGAAAGTACTATTCTGCTCACATCTCAGAACCAATAAACCACAGGACCTCCAGAGGAGACAGGGATAAACCCCTTATAACAGGGGTGTGTATGAAGAATCTTGCACCCACTGTTCTGTGAGCTTATGCCTGGGTGGGCAGAGCCAGCAAATATCTAAGGTTCCAATCAATTCCAGTTAGACATTGATCTTCTTTAAGGAGAACATAAATAACAAGGTGAATATTTGGACTTGGCCAAATATGTGACCATAACTGATGTGATGTGCACATTCTAGACCTCCACCTAATATTCAGGCAAAAATGTAAGCCAGATCTCATGCTTGCCTTCATGTATTTTTTGAAGAGGCAGGATATTTCAGAGGCATAGGATTTAGGAGTTTTTAAAGCACCAAGGTGAGGTAGTTAAAAAAAAGTGTAGGCATTGGAACCCAGAAAACTGGTAACAAATCTTCATATTTACCTCTAACAAGAGGTAAATACAAAGCAGTGTTGCTTGAACAAGTAATTTTTCTTTTAGAATCCTACAGTTTTCTGATCTGTAAAATGGGAATAATGATACTTTGCAAGATTGTGAGAATTTGAAGAAAAGTACCTACTATGGTTTGTAGTGCACAGAAAGTGCCCATAAATTTGATTTATTATTACCATTATCTTCATTACAATGGGAAAATAATCTCATATCCTATGAAGAATCTTTACTGAAGTTTTCTTAACCAACTAGAATCTAGTCTTTCCTTAAATGTTTCTATTAATATGATGTATAACTAGTTTACATTCAATGAAATTTGTTCCATTGTAGGGCCAACTGGTTGATAAACAAATGTTGTTTATAATTTGTTTTTCTATTTGCCCTCTAGAGTCATATAACAATCACCAGGAGATTGAGAAACAGCTTTCCTGGCTGTTCTTAGCCAAACTAGATGCACTGAGCTATGGTTTTTACGATCCAGATTTGCTCGCTGAACTGATGCAGCTCTCTGCTCAAACGAACGACTCAACACAGATAACGGACCTGGGGTCAGAGTGTAGAGGCAAAGGGGCCCCACTCGCTACACCAACTTATCCACTCAGTTTGTGCTAGATTTGTCTGAGGTGTTCCGTCTTCCAACAAATCACTCACCCGGAGCAGGGAGGCCTAACTCGATGATTCCTCTTTCAGGTTTCTTCCTGCTCTTCAGGTCTCTGATTATGCTTTATGACTTTTTTCCCTGTAGAAGCTGGATTGAGCACAGATTGCTACATATTACTTGATTAGATTTGCTCTGAATTTGATTGATGTAAGTGAACATTACTTGAAATTCATGTAGTCTTTTCTTTCTAAGGAACCCCAACCTTTGCACACACCGATCCTTCGTAGGGCTGTGCATTCTTACACTCTCACTCACTTCCATCACTCTTCCACCCCTCTTACACGTCTGTAGTCTCACACCACTCCTGGTACAAAACATTTTGTGATATGAATAAACTTTTGTGACCCTTCTACTGACACCTCAGTTTAAACTCATCCCTCGAACCCAGTCACTAATCTGACTCCTATAACATTAAAGCCATCACCCTCAATAAGATAAAAGTTCTCACATCACAACTGGGGGAAGGACTGGAGGATAGAAAAGACTTTTTATGCCTTGAAACTGCACCACAAACTGAAGGCTGTCAGTCTGTCTGTGCAAGAGGACAGCTGAACTTGGACTACATTTGCCTGTTGTGAAATACTGGGGAAAAAAGTTCAAGGGAATCATTGATAGTTTCACAAATAGTGTAGTAATTATCTCCCATTTCTTCAATCTGGTTAACTTATCACTTGCTTCTTCCTTTGCTGGAAGCCCCCCATTGTGCTCCCTCTCCAACCCCTCAGCCTAATGCCAGATTTTAACTCCTGTCTTAGGAGACCTGCTGACTAAAACTCTAACTCAGACTACACAGAGGTATTATTCAGCAAAATTTCTTTTTCTGGCCTTTAAATCTCATTCTCCCTGCTTTTTTGAAGCAAACTTCCCACAGCCAGTTGCACGTTTAGATTTCTCGTGAAGATCAAGAAATACCTTTTTCAGAGTCTCTTCCTAGCCCAAACTCACATGATTCCAGGAGAGCAGAAATGAGAAGGCACAGCGTTGTAGGTGCTGAAGGCACAGCATCCTCAGAAGATCGCAAGAGCATTGCTAATCTCTGCCCCACTCTCCACTGCCTAAAATCTACCTCTCAGATCCCCTGAGGGTTTGGTGGGTTGCCCTAGGGAGCTTCTATGTTCCCTTGGAAATTGGGCGTCCACATTTTTCTCTTCTGAATGTAGACAAGAAGAAAATAGAGAGATGAAGCTAGAGGCTTTTGTTAAAGAAAAGTAGTTTACTTCCTTGGAACTCTTTCTCTATTTTTGTTTTGTTTTGGTTTTAATTCCCCACATCTCAGTACTGGCACTATTTGTCTAAGGGCACTTGACATTTTAGGGCCACTGAGGCTACAAGCACTGTGGTTATCTGAATGCTGCATTCCCCAAGGATCCCAGGACATGCTTTCCCTCCCACTCTTCTCTGCGGTTATCCCTGATCCATTCTGCTATGCTTGCTCCTTCCTGCAACTCTATTATAGAGAATTTACTGTATATGTCCCCATACTGGCCACTGTTACATAGCTGCAGTGTGACTGACTAGCTTTGTGAAATGCCTTGCCATTTTTTTATATTACTTATTCAAGATGTAGCAAGTTGGTAATGGAACACAATAGGAAATTGTACCCATATGTAATATTTACGAAATATGGCTTTGTTAAAGGGAGTTTTTTGGCATATGAGGTAATTATCTCAGGAACTGAGAAAACCAGAGAAGTCATACAGTAAATATTACCAAACCCATATCTTCTTGTGTCCTTCGTCCATTGTGCTTATCTGAGTAAACTCTATTGTCAGATATCTCCTTTGCATTAAACACACAGCCTAACTTTCTATAGGATTAAATTGCTGTTGGTAGCAATACTCCCACGCTCAAAGAGTTTATTTAGTTATAGCCTTGTCACTCATATAATTTACTCCACCATACATCCCAAGCCTTCTTCAGGTCATGAACAAATATCTTAAACCCCTATTCTCAGAAAAAACAGCTCCAGCCATTATCTAAAACCCCACATTATACAGGGAGACTGCCAAGAACTGTCATTGTAGAATTATAGTCTCTTTCTACAGTTTACCACAGTTGATCTCCTCAGTACCCCTGGTCATGTTTTCCTCCAGCCACACCATGTCTAAAGGGATCTTTCCTTACCATGAGCAGTCCCCACACATGGATTCTGTCAGCTGCATACTCTTGATTTTAGCTCCTAAGAGATTCTCTAAGCCAGTGGTTTAAAAATTTTGGTGCACTTCAAAATTACTTGTACCTCTTGTTAAAACACAAATTGGTAGTCCACATCCCTGGAGTTTCTGATTCGGTAAGTTTGGAGCAGGACTCCAAAATTTTCCTTTCTGACGAGTTTCCAATTAATGCTGGTGCTGTTGGTCAAGGAATCACACTTTAAGAACCACTACCCTAAGAAATTAAATATTTTTAAAAACTGTGTTTTCATCCTTAAATTACTGTCTCATCTGTACTCCTGGTGAGTTCTGTTGTGCAATGTAACTACCACAAACATCTATAATAAGTCATCTTAAAAACCTAAGGCAGAACAGGCATATAGCAACTTTCCTTTCCCAGAACACTACCCTGAGAATGTTTATCTGTCTAAAGCTAAAGGTGCCTCCAATCCACCCCAATCCTATTAATTAAAAGAAAAATAAAAATAAAACAAAAGTGAAATAAGCTTTTGAAATCCCTTTTTTCATCCTTCAAAACAAGTCTACCTCTCAGCAAGTTTTGGAAAAAGTCCTGAATAGCACATTCTGTGGATCATATAATACCTTTGTGGTGTGTCAACTTGAGTAGACTAAACTACTTTTCTCAGAATCACTTCGTTATGTTTCCAGATAAGTGGGATTCTAGAGATAATCTCTCATGAAAGAAGATGGAAGGAAAAGGAAGTAGCAGCCTTTGTATGGGCATACACACAAATCCCAGTTGTTCACATACTAATATAGATGCTGCTGCAAAGAGATTTCAATGTTCTACTAGAACACCATAATCAGTTAAATTTAAGTTAGGGGAATTATCGTGGGAGGGTGTGATTTAATGAGTTAGAAGGCCATAACACGGGGCTTAGGCTTTCCCTGGGAAGAGAGAGACTTGTACCTGTAGAAACCAGCTTCATCCCATGCCTGGGGAGTTTCCAGCCAGCTTGTGATCTTTACTTCTTGATTTCCTACTCCATGGGGGGGATTTCCTACTCTTACTCATCTAGTCAGCCCCCACAATTATTAAATATGTAAGCTATTAAATGATCCCTTTAATGTGTATATATGTGTGTGTGTGTGTGTGTGTGTGTGTGTGTATCTCCTACTAGTTTTGTTTTTTCTGATTGAGCCTGACTAATAAAAAAACTATTATATTTTCTTAATTTATTTCAATGTATGCATCAATGTATTCTGCAAGAAATTTGGGATGTTTTAGAGAAGACAAAGGACAAATAAAAGGAGCATTAGAAATGGAAAACAACACAAATCAGACATAGCAAATATGAAAGCATTATGTGATATTACTACAATTTCCTAGGGAAAGGTAAGTATAAAATCTTAGACCAACTATGTACTTTTCAAAGAAATATAGTAAGAAGCAAGTAGTAAGAGATATTGGTGAATCAAAAAATTACAAATGTGAACCAAGCATGGTGACTCATGCCTATAATGTCAGTACTTTGGGAGGATCACTTTTGGCCAGGAGTTTGAGACCAGCCTGGGCAACACAGCGAGACCTTACATCTAAAAAAATAAAAAAATTAGCCGGGTGTGGTGGCATGCACCTGTAGCCCCAGCTATTCAGAAGAGTGAGGCAGGAGGATCAATTGAACCCAGGAGTTCAAGGTTGCAATGAGCTGTGATTATGCTACTGCGCTCCAGCCTGGATGACAAAGTGAAACCCTGTCTTTAAAAAAGTAAAATAAAATAAATTAGAAATGTGTAATAAATGGCAAATGTTTAGAAACACTTCTAAATACTTCTAAAGCAAGGATACATAGAAGTCCACTATCACCCTTACCCCTTCCATACTGCATATTGTACTGGAGGTCACAGCCATAAATAAGAAGAAAAACAATAATAAAAAAATAGAAACCATGAATGATATTACTATTTGCAAAGAAAGTATAAAATAATCTACAGAGAATTTGTTAGACTGTAAAGAGAGGTCAACAAGACCGACAGGTACAAGATCAACATAAATAGATGGGCAAAAATTTTGAAAAATTATGGAGTAAGAGATTTTTACGCATAGAACAATGTATTATTAAAAAGAATGCCACACCATAAACCTGGACAAAATACTCAATATTATAAAGATATATGTATGATCTTCTCGAATATATAAATTAGATCGAACTCCAATTAAAATTCATTAGAAATTCTAAGGAACTTGACAAATAATAAAACATATATTTTAAAAAGTCTAAGAATATCCAAGTCTATAAGAGCAGAGTGGGGAGACTTGCCTTATTAGACTTTACAAATTATTAAAATATATAGTTTGTTTCAAATTGTTACTAAAATAAAACTTGGAGAAAAAGAACTAAAAGCCCAGAAAGAGGTCCATACATTTATTTGATATATATGGCATTATGATCAGAAAGGATAGAATGTAATAATCAGTTGGAGTTGGTTATTAATATATTTAAATACATAATGAAATATGATTTCACAACCCAGAAATAACATAATTTCTATATGGATTAAAGATAAATTCTTAAGTTTATATTTATATTATATAAAAATCTTTATTTTGCAGGAATATATCTTAATGACATTGGACAAACAAGAAAAATTAAGATTACAAATTGCAAATAAAGCAATTGATACATGTCCCTCCTTCATAGTTCATATTAGCATGACACGAAATAATAGCATTCAAAGTAAATAGGAGAAAATTGTTGAAACACTTATAAGTGAAAAAGTATTCATAAACATAAAACAAAAATAACTCCAAGTCAATTTATAAAAAGACTAACAACCCATTAAAAAAGTAGTCAAAAATATATGAAAAGAAGTTGAATTTGATTAATTAATAAGGTTAGCAGAAAAAAAATACAACTGTAAACAATAGTGAGATACGATTTCACATGTTTCAGATTAGCAAAAATAAACCAAACCCACTGTTAGCAAGAATGTGGGGAAGTGAGGAATCTCTGTGTGAGTGTGAAATGACAGAAATATTTTAAAAAGAAATTTAATAATATGTAGTAAAGGTGAAAGTATGTATAACCTTGAGCAAAGCAACTCTGTTTATTTGTATATATTATGTTGCAGGATATTCCAGTATTATGGAGTTGACAAAGATTTTCTGCTTGAGCAAGCTTTAGACCAAAGAGAGAGAAGTCATATAACACCATCATTATATCATTACACGAAAACTGGGAACGATTAAAATTATAGTTCTTCGAGAACTGCTTTTCAGGTCATGTTCCCCTTTGAATAAGAGGCCCACTGGGATACCCTAATGAACTACTTCTTCCATCCTTTCTCCATCCTTGACCTCTGGAGAGTCATGGCTGTGCCCAGTTTACCCAAAAGATGAAATCATAGACTTCAAAATCTCCCTTATATCGTGGAAGAGCCTTAACCCAATGTAATAAGAAGGCTTATATGTTGTGTCTCAGGAAAGAAACAGACGAGGAGAGCCCAGGCGGGCAGGAAACTCCTTCCCACGGGCTGTTTCTTCTCAGCTCAGCAAAAAATAGAGAAATAGAGAAATAGTGTTCTATGAAGCACGAGATGGGCAGATTAAAGTTGTGACTTCCAAATGTCAACACCCTGATTATCATAAGAAAAGAGGCCAATAGGTAGAATATAGTAGAACATTTCTAGGTAAGTTATGATTTAAATAATTAAAACAACTACCCCTGCTTCTCCTTCTTTCAATCAGATTGTTTTCCCTAAATTCCTTCTATCTGGAGTCCCAACTGATTGTATTAGAATGGCATTTATTTACTCCCTAGCCACTCAGCAACCTCTACCACAGTCACCTGAAAAGTATTGTCTCCCTTCTGAAAGTTGAGCACATTTACAGAAGATATAAGGGGTTGAGGGAGTAAAAAAAAATCAAGAATTCAGGCTTTAAAATAATGCAAAAACATTAGCAGGTATGACAAGGTGGAGGTGGTTTACAAATCCTGGCTCATAGTGAGTACTTAATGAGCACTAGTTAATGAGAGGAATCACTTAAAGGAAAGAAACTTAGCGTAAGTGCTAGGCAGTAGAGCACAAATACAGGCAAAGCCATGATGTGGACAAGGGAGGATAAGTGAAAATAACATTGAGCTAAATACAAGTTTGTCAATAAAAGAAAAGAGGAATGTGGAAATCATTCCAGGCAAAAGGAGCTGTTAGTCATGGGTCCACCTCTGACCTTATCTCTAGGACTCCGTGTACTTGACAGCAAGGTCACAATGAATTTCTTACTCTCCCTTCAATATACCTAAATTTTCTGATATTGCGTCTTTTCACTTATTGTTTCCTCTACCCAGAATGCTCTCCCCTCACTTCTCCATTGACTAACTCTTGTCATTGTTTCGGGCTATGGCAAATTGTACTTCCTCAAAATTTTCCTTGTCCCCTATACAAGGAAGAGTCCCTTCATGCTCCCTTCAAACTCTTTTATGTCTTAGGTATAATATTTATTGAATGATGTCACTAACTATTCATTTGCAAATTTATCTACTGGAGAAAGAATAAAGAAGAAGAATGGGGAGCAAAGGGGACAAAAAGAAGAGGACAAAAAAAAAAGAAGAGAACCTAGTTTTGTGCACCCTCACATGCATAGTTGCTGACGCAGCTCTTGGGCTGCTCATTCTCAGCGTGGCTGCACAGGGAAATATGCCCATGAGCTCTGAAAGAACATAAGTTTCTAAGCTCCAATTCCATACATTCTGATTCAATCAGTGGAGTCTACGCATCAGTAATTTTTATATTCTTCAGGTATTTCTAATATGCAGCCAGGACTAAAATAGAAGCTTAAGATGCAATGGTATTTCACAGACCCACATAACAGGGAGTGGGTCTTGTGAAGGTTTGTGCGAAGCCAGAACAGCAAGAGAAAAATGGCCAAAAGTAAAATGATCAAGGCGAGAGAGTGGCAAAAGATGAAGTTCAAGAGGTAAGCTGAAGCCAGATAATACCTTGTCTGTCAAGAGGATCATGAGTATTCATGATCAGAGTACACCCCGTGCCTTATACATCATGGTACATTTTGTTTCTCATATAATAAGAAGCCATTGAGGGTGTGGTATCATGCTATTTATATTTTTAAATATTTTAAAGATAATATGGCTGCTGTATGGGCAATAAGCAGTATGTATGCAAGAGAAAAGTGGGAAGATGAGTAAGAAGTTAGATCAGTAGTCCAAGTGAAAACTAAAGGCATCCTGGCTAGAATGGCGATGGTGAAAATGAGTAGTGGGAAGTTTCACCAGAAGAGGGAATGTTGATGAGGTAGGAGAGAGGGGTATAATTGCAGGAACAAGTTTTTGAAGGAGGAAAAGGAAGTGTGATTCAGTTCAGAAGCAGATGAGTAAGCTTTAAATAAGAACGTGGCAGGTCATGCACTGTAATAGGAGAACACAGTATCAATGCAGTGGGTGTTATTTGATTGTTGAAGAAATGAGAGAATTCTGTTTTGATTTCTTCTATTTTCTTATAAAAAAGAAAAAAAGATTTTGAGGTGGGAAGTGGAAGTGTTGGGAGATTAAGGACAGTAAAATGTCTCACAGAATAGAGGTGTGAATAGAAATATGTTGATTGTATGGTGTGTGGCAACTCTGCTGAGGACTCTGGTTACACAGAATCAATGACCATTGTTGTGTGTTTCTTGGAAGTCATGGTCAGCTGCTCAGGTATAGATGCAAAGCAGGTAGAGTTGGGTTTAACAAGGATTACATCTTTACTATACTATTACATTTAAGGGAGAGAAGAACAGAGAAGTAGAGTGTAAACACAAGGAAGTGATTATACCAATGGAACGTATTTTTTTTAACCTGGTGGGAGGTAAGATGGTAACAGACAGGAAAAGGTGGTAGCATTGATGGATTAGAACTCCTTATGAAGTCGAAGAATTGTTGAAGTAGAAGGTACGGGGAAAAGTGACCTGGAGAAACATGAGCTAAATGTAAGATCCCTAAAAATAAGATTTTAAAGGTGGTGCAGTTATTCTAGTGTATTATTTGTGATATTGTGAGTGACTGAAATGGGGTGAAGAAAAAGACCATTGGAAGTAAGGAGGTCAAGAAATAAAAGACCAGGCCGGGCGCGGTGGCTCACGCCTGTAATCCTAGCACTTTGGGAGGCCGAGGCGGGTGGATTGTTTGAGCTCAGGAGTTCGAAACCAGCCTGAGCAAGAGTGAGACCC
>CAUYRB010018018.1:0-29413 GCA_963574695.1 Propithecus perrieri | reverse complement strand
TCTCTACTAAAAATAGAAAGAAATTAATTGGACAACTAAAAATATATAGAAAAAATTAGCCGGGCATGGTGGCGCATGCCTGTAGTCCCAGCTACTTGGGAGGCTGAGGCAGGAGGATCGCTTGAGCCCAGGAGTTTTAGGTTGCTGTGAGCTAGGATGACGCCACGGCACTCACTCTAGCCAGGGCAACAGAGTGAGACTCTGTCTCAAAAAAAAAAAAAAAAAAAAAAAAAACAACCCTTTATCTCTAAATTTCCCTCCATCACTAGTGTGACAGGGAGTAGGTCATAGAATGTTCTTTAATGTGCCTCTTACTTAACCCCTAACACTGACTTTTTGCAACTTCTTTTTCTCCTTATGTTTGTTGTAAGCATTTATTTAAATATGATTTCATCTGGATAAAAATGTTCTTTAGGTGAGCATGTAGTGGTATCTGACTCAATTCTGCACCGCCAGTGACAGCCCTGGTGCTGGGGGGCTGGCAGCGGAAATAATGACCAGGCTTGGGGCGAGCAGTAAAGAGAAAGAAGAAGTCTTGTTCTTGCCAGGCCACTGTGGCATCGTCATTCTCTCCCAGCCCTAATTGGAAATAGAGGCATCATTATAATCGATTCAGGGAAATGTGGTCTCAGCAGGTACTTAGGAGCGGAGGAAGGGAAAGAAAGCAAGCCAAGAGGAATAAAATGTGGTCGTTTTCCTAGACCACAGATAGCTTGATTTAAAAACTCTCAGTTTCGCTCCCATTACTAGAATTTTTACCAAATTACAATTCAGGAAATAGTCAAATATCCTAAATCTTCAGAACAGAAGACGTACACATGTTGGGCCCAATTTTTCCCCAGAGTGATTGTTATCATTGCTTCTTACTAATAATTTATTGTAGTGATCATTTTGTTCATTGCCTATTAGTTGTTCACAACTCTGGTACTTTACCACACTCAAAAGAGATAATATGTGATTTGATATGTTTCTCAATTATTATCATTTTACAGTTATAAAGGTAACAAATATCAAAGCATTAATCAAAACAAGGGGCAATGGGCCAGGCACGGTGGCTCATCCCTGTAATCTCAGCACTTTGAGAGGCGGAGCCAGAGGATCACTTGAGGCCAGGAGTTCAAATCCAGCCCGGGCAACATAGGGAGACCTTGTCTTTACAAAAAATTAAAAAATTAGCCAGCCATGGTGGCGTGTATCTGTAGTCTTAGCTCTAGCTACTCTGGAGGCTGAGGCAGGAGCGTCCCTGGAGCCCAGGAATTTGAGGTTGCAGTGAGCTATGATTGCACCACTGCACTCCAGCCTGGGCAACGGAGTGAAACCCTGTCTCAAACAAACAAACCCAAAAACAACAAGAGACAAGGAACTTGATTTTAGAAGGAGGTAAAGATTTGAGTATATGAGTTAATCACCTGAAATTATCAAAAAAGCAGAACTAAAATACGTGCTTAGGAAACCATTGGTCAGAATATACCCCACCCTAAAGGCAATGTCAAGGCTACCACAGACGAAGACTAGATTAGCATTTAACAAGGTCAATTCTATTTTTCTTCCACATGTGCAAATATATGAAAGAAAAGGGTAAAGGGAAGGGAAAATTTTCCTTTTAAGGATCTAAAAACTATAGTAAAGGGAAGGACATTTGGTTAATGGTAACTTGTACAATTTTCTCTTTTAACAACACAATTTTTCCTTAAACAACAACAAAAAACCTATGTTCACACGAGTTAATTCCTTTAGAATGTTAAATATATCCTTTGCCTATAAAAATGTTTTTTGCCCCCTGGTGGTGAAGTTATTATTATTTAATTTATTTTAAGTTAAAAGACTTTAATTATGGAGTCTTGGCACTAAAAGCCCTTCTGTGATAAGCAAAAATAATAAAGTATTATATATGGGAGGTAGAGAGAGATGAAGCTGGGCTGTATAGCTGGGTTAAAATAGGTGTGATACAATAGTCACATTTAGAACAGCAAATTTTAATTTCCCACATCTTGTCGTTTAGAACTAAGTTTTCCTTAATTTATCTCTGTTTGTTTCTGTGTTGATCATGTTGCTAGTTCGGTATTGTAGAGAATGCCACCTCCTTTTAGCAAATTTAATAATAGGCATTTATGAGGCATGCAATTTCTATAAATAAACTAATGCCTTAGCTGGGGCCTGTCGATTGAGGTGAACAGCAACTTTGTACGGTTTTTCCTTGTGTTCCAATTTGGCATCACAAACAATATCAGGGCTCAACAGCGGAATGCCAAAACCAAGCTGTTCAGCCTGCAGGAAGAGATGATGAAGAGGTCTGTTAAAATTTTCTTTTGCAGTCTAATTGGAGCCTTTGTAAATGAGGAAAATACAACGATTGCTATGCTCTAGCTGAATTAACGAGTCAGTAGGAGAGGCTATCCGGGCTGGTTAAAGGAAAAAGCAGAAAAACTAATTTTCACATTTAAAAAAGTGATTTAAGTGAGTTACTAAAAACCTTTGAAAAATTGATAATCCTCGAAGTACAGAAGATGTTAGAAGAAAGAAGTTTTAACACGGATTTTATTGTGACACATTAAAATCCATGTAAAAGAGAAAAACCCACTGTCTGAAAATATAGTGACCAATGAGTCTTTAGTGACTAAAGAATCAAATGTGAGTATTTTCCCTTTTTTTTGTTCAGCTGGGTAACATGCTCTTAATTCAGCATCTATTGTTTAACCTTAAGCTCAATTTAGCAGGAAAGTCATGGCTAGTATATTTTTATGGAATTAGAACAAAAAAATTAAGTCGGCTTTTACAACCAGTCATTGTATTGTAAAGACAGTTTTGTCTCTCACCATCCTGGGCAAGCAACTGAATAAATTTCTGGTGCAGTGGGCAGTCATAGCCTAGGGTTGACAACAAATGCCTTTAAAGATAATATCTGAACATTTAAAAACAAATAAGATTTATTTATGGAAACCTTAATACTGTATAGATGGAGACTTCCCATAAAATGATAATAACATTTAAATACCAATTACTATATACCAGACATGAATTATCTCACTTGATGCCCACAACAACCTTATGATTTTGGTAGTAGTATTATCCTAATTTTAGAAATAAGGAAACTGAACCACAGAGATCACTCGGATAGTAAATGATAGAGCGAGGATTCAAGTTTATTCAATCTGGCCGTAGAATCTGTGCTCTTACTCACTATGAGATTGTGTGAGTAAGTAGTACATTATTCAGAGAAGTGAAAACCATAGTGTCAACATGTTAGAAACATATTTATTATTTATAATATGAACAGCATCTGTATTTATTTATGAAGACCTTCAAATGATTAAAATTCAATACTGCAATACAAAAGGGATTATTTTCCGAGGAGACGCTTCACCAAAACAATATTTTTCTAACCTTTGTCAACTCAATATAAGTTTGTGAATGGTGTTTGGATAAATAAATTACTGAATGACGATAACATTACATTAAAAAACAATGATATCTTGGAACTTGAAGTTCATGTATTTGAGAAACAGCCATACAGGAGCTAATGAGAACATTTCGGGATTTAATGAGAGCCAGATATTTCCAAATCATAGATGAATAGGCCACTAATGGTGATTTTTAAGAGAGGCTTAGATTTTGGTTATAACAAGTGTTATATTCAATTCTGTTTGATATAGTTAAATTTGATCTTTCCCAAAAGGGAGGGATAAGCCACCAGATGGCTAATTTAAACCTCTTTGAGTCCTTCCGGTCTATTAAATTACCATACCCTTTCACATTCTTCCCTAGAAAATAGTGGTCATTATGATGTTCAAGTTCTTTTGTAATGAGATCAAAACTTCTTCCATCAACCTCTGTGTGGATGAGCCGTCCAACACACTGGATTCTCCCTCCTCTCCTCATTGCTGATGGCGTATTCTTCCAGTGCATCTTAGCCACACACTGTTGTCAGTACCAGAACCTACAAAACGATGAACTTAAAAAACAATTATTTAACTATACATGAGCTAATCTGGTCCCAGCTCACTTGCATAAGCATTATGTTGGAAACAATTAGATGTCTTCATTGAAACCTTCACTTGGGTTTATTCTATAGTTATTTACGTGACTCCTTACGTTGAACATGTAAGCTCATTGACTTTCTGCCTTCCTTCTTGAAGATATTTAAAGCTACGAGTCCTCTTTGAATTTACTGCCTTCTTGCATCCCACAAGCTTTTCTACAATTTGACCGTGATATACTTAGGTTTGTTTTATTTTGTTGCATTTAACCTACTTGGAGTTTGCTGAACATATTGTATGTGTGTGGTTGTATTTTTTTTCCTTTCTAACAGCCTTATGGGATATGATTGACATACCACACAATTCATTCATTTAAAGTGTACAAGTCAATGTTTTTTAATATAGTCACAGCGTTATACAACCATCACAGTAATTTAATTTTAGAACATTTTTATACCCCCTAAAAGAAATCTTGCACCCCATTAACAGTTAGTGTCTAATATCCCCGTCCCCCCAGCCCTAAGCAACCACTAATCTATTTTCTGTCTTTATCAGTTTGCCTATTCTGAACATTTCATATAAATGGAATTATACAATACGTGATATTTTTTGTGACTGGCTTCTTTCACGTGGCATAATGAGGAACTGTCAAATTGTTTTCCAAGGGGGCTATATCATTTTGAATTCCCACCAGTAATTTGTGAGGGTTCCAATTTCTCCACATGTTCACCAACACTTTTTATTGTCTGTTTTCTTTTTTTTAATTACAGCCATCCTAATATATGGGAAGTGGCATCTCATTGTAGTTGTAATTTGCATTTTCCTAATGACTAAAGATGTTGAGCATCTTTTCATGTTATTATTGCCCATTTGTATATCTTTGGAGAAATGTCTATTCAAATCCTTTGCCCATTTTTTAAAAAATGGGGTTGTCTTTTTGTTGTTGAGTTGTGAGAATTCTTTACATATTCTGGATATAAGTCCCTTATCAGGTATGTGATTTACAAATATTTTCTCCCATTCTCCTGATTGTTTTTTCACTTTCTTGACAATATTTTGCTAGCAACACAAAAGTTTTTACTTTCTATAGTTCAATTTATCTATTTTTTCTTGTGTCATTTATGCTTTGCTTTTGTGTCATATCTAAGGAATTATTAGTTAAGCCAAGGTGACTAAGATTTACTCCTGCTTTTTTTCTTGTAAGAGTTTTATAGTTTTAACTCTTACATTTAGGTCTATGATCTGTTTTGAGTTAATTTTTCATATGTGGTTTTATGTCTTTCATTACTTTTGTAAAATTCTTGGCTATCATCTCTTCAAATATTGCTTCTCCTTCATTCTCTCCTCTTTTTCTAGGACTCCAGTTACACCTATCCTGGATTTATTCACTGTGCACATGCCTTTTAAGCTCTGTTTTTTCCATTCATTCTTCTCTCTGTGCTTTAGTTTGGGTATTTTCTTGACTGTCCCCACATTCACTAATCCTCTGTTTTGCTGTGTCTGGTCTGCTATTAAACTCATCCATTGCGTTCTTGCTTTCAGATAATATATTTGTCAATTCAAGATTTTCCATTTGTTCTTTTTTAGGAATTCCAATTCCCAGTTAAAATTATGTACCTTTTAAATCATTTTGTCCACCTTTTCTTCTATTTTATAATCTATTGCTTTATTTTATAATAGTTATTTTAAAGTTCTTATCTGGACTTTAATATCTGGCTTACCTGTAGGTCTTCTATGATCTATTTTTCTCTTGATTATTGGTCAGATTTTCCTGTTCTTCTCATGTCTCATAATTTTTTTTTTTTTTTTACCAGTGCCAGACTTTTATGTTAAAAACTCTATAGACAATATAGATGATATTTTCCTCTGGAGATGAAAATAGACAAGGCAAGGGTCTGATTACCTCTGTTCAATCATGGATGACCTAGGCTGGGATTGGGTCGCAGTCTTAGTGAGAATCAGTCCACTTCTGGTTTCTCTCTGTTCTTCATGTGTGATTCTTCTGGGCTTTTGATTAAGAGCCTGGGGGGTTCCATCTCCTCTGTCCTAGAGATTTAGTTCTATCTTTGAGAGGTATTAAACTTAGGTCTTTAGCTTCCCACTCACACAACTTCAGAAATATTGCAGATGTCTTGAGGGGGAAGAATGCCTGTGTATTCGAGCAGGCTCCTCCTTCTAGGTAGAATTAGTTTTATACACATTGATAGAATATGGCATGATTTTACTCCGCCTGTCAGGCCTGGCTGCCCAGCCTCTATACTACCCCAGAACTGAGCAGATGTCCTGTGGGAAAACTAGCTGTATGTTTAGGGCTCCGCTGCATTTGTTGTATTGGTTCCTCTCCAGTACAACTCACATGACAGTTAAATGTTTCACTGGTTTCTCTTTTTCTGTGTTAAGTTACTCTGTCCAAGCCAAGCTTGATCAGCCCATGCCCAGAATCAGTAAATGTCACCAGGGAAGAAAACAGCTCACTTAGTCCAGAGCTCAGCAAAAGAAGATTTATTCAATTGCATTGTCTTTTTGCGGAGCAATGACTGAATATGTGAAGATGCCAAACTAGAAATCTAAATATGAATATTACTGTGGTCTTTGTAGGGATCTGGACCAGCACGAACATCATCTTAGAGTAGACAAGTGTCATTGGAAATGGGCAGGATGAATCTTCAAGAGCAATACCTTATGTCAGTGAGAAGTGCTATACTGAATAGACTCCAATTCTGTTTCACTAATCCCCAATGTGATGGTATTTGGAGGTGGGACCTTTGGGAGATAATTAGATTTTGATGAGCTCATGAGGGTAGAGTCCCCATGATGGGATTAGTGCCCTTATAAGAAGAGACACAAGATGTCTCTCTGTCCATCCATCCATCCATTCCCCCCTTCCTTAGCCATGTAAGGATACATCAAGAAAGCAGCCATGTGCAAACTAGGAAGAGGGCTCTCGACAGAACCCAAGCATGCGGGCAGCCTGATCTCAGACTTCTCAGCCTCCTGAACTGTGAGAAATAAAATGTCTATTGTTTAAGCCACCGAGTCTAAAGTATTTTATTATAGCAGCCCTAGCAGACTCCAGTAGTGCTGCTCTTGTTTCTTTGAAAGGTCAGCTTCATGATAGATTAAATTGTGATTACTTCAGGCATATCTACTATTTTAAGCAAGATACACTTACATTCACTTATGACTTTATTTAAAAATATTTTTAAAACTCCACAATAATAGGATTTCCTCAGTAAGATTTGCTTCCTAGTGTTTTTCTAACCTTTATCAAACATAATAGCATATTCTTACTATGAGAGAGAAAGTAGTTTTATCATTACCCTACCGAGATTGATTTAACCGATCAGATCCAAGATGGGAAAAGCATGAGGTGAAACTTTTAAAATTGGGCTAGCTTTCTGAGTTATAAGAGCATTTTTGCTTTCTTCTACTTTCTCAACAAGAGCAGGGAGTCAGGAAAGAGAAATGCAAGAAGGCAAAAAAGAAAATAAAGTTCACACATGAGAACAATAGGGGTGGAGAAAAACAATTAAAAAGAGACTGAACAGAGGCAATGTAACACTAGGAGCTGAGACATTGTTACAAAGGAAAGCAGGCTTTTAGCCTAAGTGTCTTTTAAAAACGGACCTCAATTGAGAAAATAACCCCAATTGAGGGTGAGATAAGGTACATAGACATTTCTCCTAAAACTATGATTGAGTCACCATTATTGATTCTACCACGCTATTTTATGGTATATTATGCCTGTAAGTCTTAATTCATAATTAGAAGTATACTTTTTGTCTTGGCTCAAATGCCTTTTCTGCTTCACTTCTCTCAAAAAGACACTCCAGACTACTCACGAGATTTGCCCCTTTCAGGCCTGGTTCAATTTCCCCTATCTTTGCTGATGGAATAATGAAATGTAGGGAACAGAAGCCACAGTCAATAAATCAGCCTTCAAATATGCTTTCAGTGTTTAATATTGGGGGAGGGCAAGACGGTAGCTATTTAGTGGTATGTCTATACGCGGGATGTTCCAGGTAGATGCGTCATGTCTATAACTGCCCAGTCTCTTGTCCGGTGCAAACGTAGGTACAGCTCCTCCGTGCGCACGAGCGACTGAGAGGCATTTCCCGGAGGCCCAGATCTGGGGCTCCCGGCGTCCCTACTTCCGGCCCCGCCCCCGCCCCCGCGGTTGCTAGGAGACGTGATGTCACCGGAAGCGTGGTCTGTGATAGGCTGAGGCGAAAGGAAGCCTCTCCCCCTCCAGGAGCCCAGCGCCGGGCGCTGGCTCTCCAGCTGTTTGTAGGCCTGGGGGCGAGGGTCCGCGCTGGGTAGAGCCGGCTGCGGCCCCGCCCGCCCACTCGCCGGTCGGGCCGAGGGCTCCCGCCACCCCCGCGCTCCCGCTGCGGCCGGCCGCCTGGCTGGCGGCTCCGGAGCGGCTGCACGCGCTTCTGACTGACGGGCACTGTTGCCCACAGCCCGTGCTGCCCGCCACGTCCCGGGGTTCGGCCGACGGCACTGCGTGGCCGGTGACCTTTCCGAGCCCGGCGCGATGACGGCTTCTTGCTCTCGGCCGGCGCGGCTTCCTCGGCGCCGCCAGCTGGGGCTCGTGCAGTTCCCGCCGCCGCCGCGGCTGTGGCTGCAGCTGCTGCTGCTGCTGGCGGCCGCGGGGCCGGCGCGCGGCTGGGAGAGCGGAGACCTGGAGTTGTTTGACTTGGTGGAGGAGGTGCAGCTCAACTTCTACCAGTTTCTCGGGGTGCAGCAGGTAAGCGCGGAGACGCGCGGGTCCGGGCGGACAGGGAGGGCGGGCTTTGACCCGTTTCGTCCGAGGGAGCCGGGCACGGAGGGCAGGACTTGGTCGCAGCGGGCTCCGGCTGCCCTCCTCAGCCCGGTGCACCAGGGTGTCCTCATAACCCCAGGCTCTAAAGGACTTGTCCAGCTTCCCCGGTTCCTCACCCCTGCTCCAACTTATCTAGTTCCAGTCCCAGTGACAGGCTGGACGGGGCCACCAGTATAGGGTGGTTCTACCTTCTCTATGCTCTGGCATTCTGGGGACGATCCTCCCCGCCCCCCAGCTGTGCTGGAGGAAGAAGAGACTTTTTTTTTTTTTTTTACACCTATGCTTTGCTTTCCTGCCCCCCAGAATGTGAGAAAGAGCAGCCATGTCTCACCCTAAATTGTCATCTTCCCACTTAGACTTATTCGGATCCCAGCTGCTTCCTTTCTTTCTGGGAAGATAGGAATGCATTATCCAACGTCTGTGTTGTAGAAGTTTTTCTTACATTGTACTTTGTAATCTGTTTAGCCTGTTAGATAGGGGTTTGTATCCCAGTTTAAGAAATCTGGAGAAATTTGAAGCTTGTACCAGTTTGGTCCTGGAACTTATAGGAGGAGCTGTTAAGTTTTTTGGACGGTAGAGGTACTCGGGGTGCTATTGGAAGAGGCCCAACCAGTAGCACAGGGTCGTCTTTTCTTTTTCTTTTCTTTCCTTTTCGTTTCCTCCCCCCCTTTTTTTTAGTTAGAGACATTAAATTATAAAATTAGATTGTTGCTTTTTATTTCTACCGTTGAGGGTTATTGTGTTAGGGTAGATATTCTGTCTCTACCTGAAACCTAGTGCCAAGATGACATTTCACTGAATTCAGGATTATAGGGTGAAAGACTTAGAATTTCACACGATCTAATTGAGCCCTTCATACAATGCTTTGAATAGTTATCGGGTTAAAAAAAATGAACATTTATCAATAGTTGCCATTCCAGGCACACTTCACATGACTAAATATGAAATGCTCATTTTCCTCCCATAGGTTATCATAAATTTGGGTGAACTATTGAACTGAAATTTAATTTTCAAACGTTGCATTTTCATTCCATTATTGAATACAGAATTGCCAGGTTGCTATGGTACCATGAGTTTAACAGTTTTTATTTTTGTAAGAGTTATAAAATGTAAGCATTTCACACTTTAGATACATATGCGCACATGATTTTGTAATGACTATGATTATGATCTGTCACCTGGTGCCACTTCCTGCTCATAGAGAAGAATAAACTTTATTTTCAAAGTACATGATGATGCAGTATTTGTAAAAATAATTCGTGAAACTATACCTCTGAAGACTTTTAAGAATGACTTTAATATTGGGAATATTGTTTAGAATTTATCATCATGGATTAAATTTTGTAGCTAGAGGGAGTCTTATACATAACCAAAGATCTTGAAGATACTTTCTAGTTATTCATGGGAAATTAAGCCCTTTTAAGAGAGTCAAGAAACCTAGTAGCAGTAGTTTAAAATTTAGATTATGTAATCTAGCTTTGTTTGTGAACTCTCATAGAATTTTCATTTATAATTTCATGCAACTTAATTTGCAGAGTTAATTAGGCAGTATAAATAACCAGAGCATTTTGACTATATGGGCAAAATTGAGAAAATAAAGAGGCATAGACAATCGAGAAGATTCTTCATCAAGGTAGAATTTGAAAAGAAGGATCCAGAAAATTGTTTTAATCTGTCTTTCTCTGTCCAGCCATGTTGAAGTTGAAAAGAATGCCAGAAGGAATTTTATTCTATCTAAGCAGAGAAACCAATCGGAACAAGTTCTTTACATTGTATCTTAACTTTCTTAGAAGACTTTCAGGGGACCAGAAATTTGGTAGAGACAAATACAACCTGAGGTCTTTAATGTATAATTTTCAAGCCAGAGCCAAATAATCTCTTGGTGACTAGCCAGGTATGAGGAGGAACCACAATAAAGTAGGTAGGCTACTCAAAGTGTAACCAGCAAAGGTGATGGAGAAGGAACAGCCAGTGAAGTAAGGGGCAAACCAAGAAAAGGCTCTCTCTTTCAAGCCAAGTGAAGAAAGTATTTCAAAGAGGAGAAAGTGATCAGCTGGGTTAAATGATGATAATTCACATAAGATGAGTTCTGAGAATTGACTTTGGATTTCACAGTGTGGAGGTCACTGGCTACCTTAGTAAGAGCTGTTTCAGTGAAGTGGTAAGATCAGTAGTCTGGTTAGATTGGGTTCAGGAGAGAAGGAAGGGGAAGAATTGGAGACAATTAATATAGAAGATTCTTTTGAGATACCCATATCCTAAACTAGAAGCCAGGATCGTAGTAACTGATGGTGGCATCTTCTTTATCTCCTTATCCACCAGTCACCTGTCAAACATCTACTCATTAGGGGAATTACAGTTTAGTTTAAGTTACAATGTTTATATTGTTTTACTCATAAAATATTTAAGTGTCTACTATGTGTCTATGAAGAAAATAAATAAAATACCACCTATTCTAAAAATGAGGCAACTAACTTGCCCAAGGTCATAAGGCCAGGGGGTGTCTTGATCCAAGTTCTAAAAGTCATCTTTTATTCCAATTATAGAGATTAAGGATTGACGGAGTAGACATTTGACAATTTTTACCCAACGGGTTACATTTGTGTATGGTTTTTTTACAGCCCTCATGCAGGAAAGGAATCTCTTTCCATGTATTCTTAGATTTCCAGTTGGTTCTAGAAGTCTAGGAAGGGGCCCCAGAAGTCTTTAGGAGAAGGGTGTATATAGATGAGGTTTAGTGATTCATCCTATTTTTAGAATTACTTTATTGTTCTCAGGAAATTCCAATTTGGATATTGCATTTTTTCAGAGGAGATGGGGAAAGATAAGTGTAGGAAAAAAGTGCTATTGAACGATCTTTTAGTAGTAACTTAAATTCTAGGTCCCTGCACAATGTTTATATTTCGTCTTAACAGCTCCCGCTTCTTGGACACCTATATTTCTTGTGGGGTTAATGGAAATTCTGTATTTTTTTTTAGCTGTCTTTTAGGGCCATGACTTTTCTTGTACTTTTTATAGTATTCTAGCCCACAACAAACACTTCATATTTGTTTAAAAACTGTGAATTGCAATCATGATAAGTTAAATTATCTTACATTTTTCAGTATTTACTTTATGATGAAGTCAGAGTTTGTCTTCATGGTGCCGGTCCAATACATACTCCAATTCATGTAGCTAGAAATGTGCTTCATTCTCTTTCTAATTTCTTTAATAACTTCATCCTTACAGTCAGATGAATGCTGAAACTTGGTTAACTGAAGAAAAGCTATTATTAAGTAACATATGCTTATGAAATATTTGGATTGTAATTTTTTAATTAAATTTAATAAGCCTTTTAAGCTCTTTCAATCTGTGTTGTCAAATGTACAGACTAGCAGCCCATTTAGAGGAGGAACGATTATTGCCCACTGATCCTTGCCCCATCCAGGGGGAAGGACTTCCCTAAAGAAACACTGCTGATCACTTGATCCATCTCTTACACCTGTCCGTGGAGCTGTGAGTTACGCTGTTGGAGGGTAATTGCCTTTGGTCTGTTTTGCTTGATTGGAAAGAGCTAATCAGTAAGCTAAGAGCAGTGGGAATCAGTCTGTTCTCCACCACTCTCTGCCCAGACCAGTAAGGCAATTATCCTAGCCAGACTTTCCTTTGAGCATGCTGTCTTGAAGTCTAGACTGGAGAGGAGAGGGCAAAAATTACTCATAAGCCCATTTGGCCCCCATACCTAACCCATATTCTTCAATAGCTTTATCAATAATAAAGATATATTTCATCTCTATCTGCCAAACTCCTGTGTCCTCTCAGTTTTTTGGATGGGCAAAAGCAAAGAGTCAGTAATGGGACCTTCTCAAACCCCATTGCAGTCCTTTTTAGAAATGAGGAGAATGATCTCATTCGTAGACGATTGGTGAATCTGTATTATGTTATCAGTTATCTCCAGTGATTCTTGTGGTGGACTCCATTGAGCTTGTGGTATTAGTTGAGTTGAGTTCAGTCTTCCTCTACTGAGTCTATTCTCTTGTAAATGTGTGTTGTATAATAGTATCTTCCCCATTTTTATTGTAGAATCCAATTTTTTTTTTATTTGGAGGGAGGGAGAGAGAAGTACAAAATGGTAGATAACCTTTCAATGTTTTATATTTCTGATGTAGGCATATCATGCACAGAGTTAGAGCTGAATAAATACTTCTTTAATTGTATACATCTTTGTATCAGATTGGATTGTCATAAAACTAGTTTACCTTTCTTATGTACACAGTTTAATGTAGTATGATAGTGTGGTTTAGTGGAGGTTGCCTGAGCATATCTTATGGGAAAAAGCAAGTCTATTGTGAAAATTTTCCCATGTATAATCTAGAGCTGTTGGAACGAATTCTTTTTGTGGTAAGTTTCCTTTTTCCTTTTATTCTATTCCGAGTTTTTTCTTTACACTAATTATGAGAACACTCTTAGAATTTTTTTTTATCTTTTATTATTCATAGATAATAGACTAAGTTGAACTGGGAAAGTGGAATTGGCTTCTGTTATTACAATTATTCCCAGAGATATATTCTAAAATCTTATTATATAGGTCACCATTTTACCTAGTAATTGGTTTAATGTGAATTTCGAAATCATATTTTCTTCAGTATTGAGAATGAAACAAAGGTTAGGGTAGATACTTGACTTGATTGCTGAGAGGAGAATTATATGGCAGTTACAAGTAACACCCATAGAGGTAGTTTGATAAAATGCATAGCATTTCTATTAAGCCCGTTCTCAGCTTTGTTATGTTTTCTGTTAGTGAACTACTTATTCCAAAAACTGCTACTTTGTGATTTTTGGAATCTTTTTCTAAGTCAGGCGTTATTGGATCTATTTAGACAGTAATGATACCAATTAATTCTACATATAATTAAAAACAATTCCAAAGCCTTTCTTACAGAGTTATATACAAATAAAAGAAAGGAGGTACAGTGAAAAGAGACACTTCTCACTGGGGGAAGCAGGACCCTAGACTATTTTACAATGAAACCACAGTCATATTTTCAGAAACCTTTATTTTCATCAAAACACTTAATTGTGTTTTGATGGACACTATACTAATGAATGTAAAAAATATGATTTCTTTGTTTTATATAACATCACAATATTTCATTTTAAGAGCTAAATATTTGAGATTTGAGATATTATATATATTTACTGAATTTTTTGTCTAAAAGTGTCATTATATCTTTTTTAGAAATTTAATTTAGAATTTATGTTTCATTCCCCATCCTAGTTAATACTAAAGTAAGGTTAGGGATTCATTCACTTAATCAGATGTTTCTGATTACGTCATCCGGTAACTGGAATGTTACACGTAATCAGGCATATTGCAAAAACAAGGGCATGCCACATTCCACATTTCTGGTTAGAGAGAATATGTGTATAAAACAATGTGCTTCATTATTAGATGGATGCCTGTTTTATTGCTAGCGAGGCAGTGGGCATTAAGCTCTGTGCAGCTACACAGTTAGCTAATAGAATTTGAATTGTTTAATATCAAAGCTGAGAGTCTAAGATCAAGAATTAAATAAAGGACATGTCATAGTATAAGTAGCAGTATTAACATGGAAAAGAAGCAGTATTAAAATGCCACCAAGAGCAAATACTGGAGTTCTAAAAGGGAGTAATTTCCTTAGTTAAACAAATTCTAAAATACATACAACAACTGGTTATAGAAGGCTCAAGAATTTTAAAAAGCTACTTGAGACCCTACTGTGGCATATATAGTGAGCAGTAGTCAAAACGAGTAATGAGTTACAACTGGGAAGAAGATGATCATTGTTGTCATTTAGCGGGAAATCTGAATAGACCATAGAGAGATGTTAGGGTTCATAGACATGCCTGCCAAGGAGAAACTTATTTCTAGCCAATCCCTAAGAACTTTATTTATACTATTAAAATAGGTCAGGTTAAGGAAGCTATCCCATGTCCAACTGAATTTATACATTACCAAGAAGCCTCTGATTTTTGGTGTTTTTTAAAAAATTGCAAATCTTATTAGTTATTTTCAATTACCACACTTTTCGTTAACAGATAAAAGATTACTATTTAGGTTCTTTTCTCACTTTGGTGTTTTGTATTAATAATGATTAAATTTGATAGAAGTTAATATGTATGTATAAAGTAGGAAGACTAGAAATTGTGATTTTACTTGTAGTTAATTATATCTTATAGGATTTTTGTATGGAATTTTTATCTATGGTAGAAAATAGACTTCCTGTGTTTAAATAAATCAGTTTAGACATTTGATAAAGTTCAAATGACTGCCATGTTGTGTGGTTCTATAGTTAATGTGTGACTTTCTGTATCACACCTTTGGGAGCATATAGGATTTATCTTAAAATACATTAGATTGATCTTAAAAGTAGTTATTGTAGAAAGCTTCACCTTTTTTCAACAATGCTGCTGTCTATCAAAACATCACTGAAACTTCTTGCTTTGAAGGTTACTACCTTCAAGACCTGCAGCATGTTCTTCACACTAGCCTCATTAATAGTAAATCTTTAAGTTGGATTTGGTTTTTGGCCATAGCTAATAGTCAGTTGGAGCTAAATTTGGTGACTAAATTCAGTTAGCAAGCTTGGGCAAATAAAGAGATCCAAATATAAATTTCATGTAAGGCTAATAAACTGGCTTGAGGACTGTTTCCAAAGAAGGGTCCTGGAGAAGTTTTGCGTGATATCACCATGAAGTACATCTATAGCCTTGCAGGGTAATAGAATTTACTGGAGTAAATGACTTTTGGACTTCTTATTACTTTGTAGGTAGCAAATTTTTTTTTCAATTTGCCTGCAGGAGAAAAATGTGTAAATAAAAATGATCTTAATTTTAGAGAAGTGGGAAAATATTGAGCTAGAAGAAAATATTTCCATTATCTGCCTTCCATTAAAAACAAGGATTATGAAAGTATTTATTATATAATTCTATAATAAAGCTAGTTAAAGCAGAGTGGGAGAGGAACTAGAATAAATATTAGAGACAGAGGCATTCACTGAGACTACTACTGAGTAAGAAAGTAGGAAATACAGAGAGAAAAGTACAGAGAAAAATGCATAAATGCAGATATAAGTGGTAATGGAGTAATATCTCCATCTTGTGGCCTTCTTTGGATATTGCCATTAAAAATGTTGAAAGGTTGTATTTTCACAACTGTAGGCATAAGTAAGAATAAAATATGAGACAGGTAAAAATAAAATATGGGTCAGAGGTTTCTTGCAGTATTTTGCAGGGACCTGTAAGACCGAGCTTCCCAATTGCTGCTAGCAAGTGTGCTGAGATAGTGATGCCCCCGATTCAGTAGTCTTGACAGTTTACTCTACTGTGTCTTACAAATATAATCTTCTGGGAAGTGCCATGGTATGAAAGAGGTTAGAAAAGCACTGCTAAGACATGAAGTTCTGATGCTTTTCTTCTAGGGGAAAATTTGTAGGAGAGTGTGTGTACATATATAAACTAAATATGTATTTATAAATTTATATCTGTATATTGTGTAAATATAAAGTAAATTTATATGTATATATAAATATAAAATTGTTCTATAAAATTAGTCTTATCAAAATCTTTTCTAAGCTAAAGATCCTTATGTAGCTCTCATAGACATAAAAGGATTGTTTAACATATGAGTGAGGGAATTTAGATAGAGAAGGAATCAAGAAGTCTTTGATGAATTAGCATTTTTCAGTTACTTGATTACTTACTCTGGATGGCGGAATGGCCATTTAATGTTACCAAAGTTTGCAATAACTCGGAATACTTTAATGATCTGTGACCATCCTCTGCATGAGTAGGATACTAATGACTTTGGAATGTATAAATATGCAAATTCTGGGTAGCCTAAAGTAATATTTTGTGACACTAGGAGATGATATTTTATATACAAATCTTGACTGATAGATATTTCAGGTTTTTGACAGATGACAGACTTTTTCAGGCCCTTTGTCCCTTAGTGTAGCACTTTGTGATAGAGATAATGCAAGCCGCAGATATAATTTTAAATTTTCTAGAAGCCATATTTAAAAATATGAGAAAGAAATAGGTGAAATTAATTTTAATAATGTATTTTATTTAACCCAACATATCAAAAATATTATTTTAACATGGAATCACATTTTCAAAACATTATTAATGAGATATTTCACATTCTAGCTTTTTGTACTGAGTCTTCAAAATCTGTTGTGTATTTTACATTTTTACTTTTAGCACACCTCAGTTGGGATACTAAATTTTGATTGAAAATACTTTGTATTGACATTTTATAAGATGAATAGCTAACAAGTAGGTAGCCAGATTGTTCCAAACATACTTAAAAGTTTCCAGTAACTAAATTGAGTATTAGTTTTTAAATTTAAATGTAGATTAATTAAAATTAAAATTTTGATTTCTCAGTTGTACTAGCACATTTCAAGTACTCAAATATGGCTGATGGCTATTGGATAGCATATATAGGATAGCACAGCCTTAGAGAATTAACATTTCTGTGTTGTGTAGATATAGCTAAATATTTTTGGATAAAATCACTGATTACCATTTCCATTTTATCAGGGACATAGTTTGTAGTTTTTCATATTTTTTTTCTTTTGTATTTTAATCCAGCATAGTTTTTGTTGTTTTGTTTTTTGGGTCATTCCAATTGTGCTATATATCATCATCCTAGTTATCTATACATTTTGACCATTATTTTCTTTGTTCTGTCAAGGCTATTGGTATAAAGTTCATGCTGTTCTTGTAAGAACCGTGGTTGTCTGAACTTCCATGCATAAGCCTGTCTACTAAGGGTGGTTTCAGGCAATCAGTTTAATTCAATTTGGTCATTAACTTTTGCTGACTCACCCATTATATTTTATAATTCTTTAAGTATTATTTATTTATTTACTTTAAGCGGTAGAGTCTTACTCTGTTTCCTAGACTGGAGTGCAGTGGCACAATCATAGCTTACTGTAACCTTGAACTTGAAAGTTCAGGTGATCCTCCAGGCTTAGCCTCCCCAGTAGTGAGGACTGCAGCTTTGTGTCACCATGCCCTGCTAATTTTTCTTAGCAGGATCTCACTATGTTGCCCAGGCTGGTCTCGAACTCCTGGCTTCCGGCAATCCTCCCACTCCTCAGCCTCCCAAAATGCTAGGATTACAGGCGTTATCCACCACACCCAACCTTTAAGTGTTATTTATTAACTAAACATATTGGGTCTTTTACTTTGACCAAGAAATCACAAGTTCCTACTTTTTAATTTTAACTTTGAAGTTGCCCGTTTTCCCTATTTATTCTGAAACTCATCCATCTCATGTATTGCTAGATATGAAATAATCACTATATTCTCTGCTGTCATCTGTTTTAATTATTACAAAAGCTTTAATTAAATGACTTTTTTTTAAATGACTTTTAAAAGATTTCTAGTTGCAGTTCTATTTGTAAGCCAGTTTATTCATTCTTTATAATACCAATCAGGGATTCCAAAGTCATCCTTTTTTCCTAGCTACCTCTACCACCTCTTAGTAGCTCCTGATGAGTACTGCTTTCCTTTGGACTGAATAATTAATTACCAATCTTTTTGCCTTTGCCTTTTGTAATTTTGTAAGAGTCTAGAAAAAGAAGTAGATCTTAATGTTAATAGTTCTTACACCGACTTAGCTACTGTTATTTCAAATAGACCCCGTACAAGAAAGAAATTGCACTGGGGTTTGAAATGTTAAAAATTTTGTGCTGAGGGAAATATAACAACAAAACAAAAATTAAAGAACTAATAATAGAATCCTGAAGTTGGAGGAGACCTCACCAGTATCTATTTCCTCATAAAGGAATCTCCTCTCTACCACTCCTAGGAGATGGTCATCTAGCCTGTTTATGTCTAACAATAATTAGGGATTATGAAACAACCTGCTAAAATTTTTGGATAATAGTACTCAGTGGAAATTCATATGTAAAACCTAAATCATAATTCTTATGTCTACTTTCACCTTCATTCACCTTCTTCTGGAGTATCCCTGCGTATATAGTCCCTTTAAATTACTTTTCTGTAATGCCTTAAAGTATTATGCACAAATGAAATAATGATTTGTTGATTCTCTCCACACAATAAAGTTATTAAAAAAAATACAGGCAAGCTAAAGAGCTACTTGTTTTCATTGTCTTTAGATATGGACTAAATCCACCCTAAGAAGACCCAAGCCACCATGGTTATAGTTCTCTTGGAACTGTACTAAGCATGATTTGAGGTTACTATAAACAATTCCCTGGGCTCATCAAAGTCAAACAGCAGGAAATTTCTGGAAGTTTGGAAAATAAGATGATTCAGTGTATGCCATCTTTGATAATATGAAACACAGAATTAACTTAAGAATATACCCAGAAATTATTATAGGTTCTTAAGGCAGGACCACTGTGTACAGTTGTGCAGGTGGTGTATCTGCTTCAAACTTACTGTGGTATAAAAATATTTTTAATTTTGGGATTGTTATGAATACTTGCACATAGGTGGTTAAACTGTGAAGTTAGTAATTTCTCTTTGATAGTTAAAATATTTCCATAGGTAGAATTTTAATTTTCAGACTCATCTTGAGTGAGAGTTTCTCTTCTCTGTTTACCTCTCCCTAGTGGCTTTATAGTTGCTTTTACTCCTTTTCCTGAGACACCTAGACAAGAAATCGGTCTTACATAGGCTGCTAAGGGCTCCCTCCTGAGGTTATACTGGGGCCATTGCAGATGCAGATACCAAGCCTGCAGGTATCTCGACCTGGTCTAAGCTGTGAGGCTAAAACCATTACCTCTTAACATCTCAGATACATAGTATTTTATAAGTTGTAACCTCAGGCAGTGGCCTTCTCACTTTCTACATTTTTTTCCCTTCAGGTGGTGGAGTACCACTGCAACCCCTGATTTCAAGTATCAAGCCTGGCTCTGATCCTAGGCTTTTGTAGAGTACTTTTAGTGTTCATTACTCCATGGGAGTCAAACTTCTGGTTTCTTCTGGCTACTTGTAGGCATGGAACCCAATAAGCCTATAGCTTAAATCATATTTGTGGGCTATTATTACTAGTTTCCATTTGTTTTTTTCTATAGAGATACTTAGCTAGTTTTTGATCATGGCTATATTTTTATAATTTTCTCTCTTTAAATTTTAGCATTGGTACCTATTTGGAGTGAGGTTTGGGAGCAAGTCTCTCAAATATTTGGAGTGCTACTTTCACACTGAAACATTTTTAAAAGCTGCATTTATTTTATAATGTTTATTTTTTAATGCTGGTTTTCTTATTATCTAAGAACCTTTTACCACTTATCCTCCAGAACTATAGTCAGGTTTTTTATTCACAGCAATATAAGAGGCTGTTACTTAGGCATTAAAAGAGACAGTATGCCGTTCCGTCCCTGTCCCTTTTTGGCCACTATTCCCAGACTTTATCCAAGTCTGAGGGGTGAAACAGGCAAGTAATATTTCTAAAATTATCGGATCCCGCAAGGTTTTGACTGTAGTAATAAGTAGGTCCATTATCTCAGAGTGACAGATATGGCCCTGTTATTGGAGATGCCCAGAGGAGAGTCCTCGAATATCTTGAAACTAGTTAGAAAAATTTGCCATGTGCATGTCAGAAAAGCCATGAGCTAGAGGAAATTAATGGTCCTAAAGTTAAATTATATGCAGGTAATTTCATGTTGACCCTTTATAAATATATGCCACTCACAAACCTCTTAAACAGACTTTCTCTTTCTAGGCCTAAATAACATTTCATTCTCTTATAATCCAGTCTTTAGAGATTCACAGAATAAAACATAGGTCAGTGAGGGTTAGCCTTACCAAAAACTGTTTTAATTATCAACTTAATGGACAATACTAAAATCATAGATTTCAATGGATATTAGCTTTATAGAGTGGAGTGATCCTTAATTGAAGCTTTAAGCAGTTTATACAGAGCACATTTGGAAAATAATTTGAAGTATTTATTTTCAGGAAAGAAATATATAATTTGAATTTATAAGAGAAGATAAAGGGCTCTTTCATTTGGATTCATAGGATTTAAATATAGTCAGTTTACATACAATTTGAGGAACACATTTATTTTGTAATTTATTATATGCCTTTAATATTGAGTTGTTAATCTAAGGGAAGTCCTTAAAGATAATAACATGAAAGAGAATAGTGGTGTAATGATCTCTTTAAAAGACATTTTCGCTTATAGGCAATCACTGTTGCCTTTCTAACATGGAGAACACGACTCTTTGCACCAGTCCTCCGCGGTGATGTTTCTAACCTTTGTTTTGTGACAGAATAGAATACACACGCTACCTAGATTATGTTAAGAAATTCTGATAACAAAGCCTGCTTTTCATATTTGTTAATTCATTAGTTCTCTTTAAAACATTACTAATTGTAGTAAAGAATTGGAAACAATCAAATTCTAATAGTATGAGAATATTTGCATCAATTATGACATATTCTTGGTGTAATATGTAATTATTAATAACAATATATGTGAAAACCACCTAGGAACGTGGAAAAATACTTACAATGTTAGTGAAAAAAAGCCAAATATCAAGTTGTATTCACAGTTGATTATAATTTTGTAGGGAATATATATGTGTACAAGGGCAAGATAGAAACATAGGCTAATTAGAACATCTTGAACTGTGGGATTGGTGGAATTTTATTTAGGGGTAAATATTTTATTTAGAGTTCTGTAGCTATTACTAACATATACCCATGTGAATTCTATTACTTTGGAAAGAAGAGTGTTATACAATTAAATCACATTTGGTTAAATTAATAGCAAATGTTTTCATGTTTATGAGATAAATTGTATGGATGTTTTTAAGTTACCTTTAGCCTATAATCTATTTATAATTATAAGTGGAAAATTAAATAAGGCAAATGATTTTAGACTAAAAAGCCCATTTTTATCTTTAGATTAAGTCATAGAAATATGTGGTGTTTTTGTTATTTAAAAAACATTATCAGGTAATTTTTAATAATTATTCAATGAATCAACCTATTTTATCATAACTTCAGATATTACTCTGGGTCAAATGAAATAGATTTATGATCTGTGTTGAATAAAAGTGGTTATAAATTTACTTAAAATAAACTGTTTACATTCTGGTAAATAAACACCGTAGTATCCTGGCCAAGAAAGCCAATGAATAGGTCTTGAGGATGAGACCATATTCAGTGCCTTTAATCTTTGTATTACTCTTCTGAATTTCTTTAATTAAATATTATAGATACTACTGAACAACCAGCTCCATTGTAGGCTCTTTATAACCCTTTAAATCCTCATAGTGTTTATATTAACAGTTTAGAGGTATGCTGTCCAATACCGTAGCCACATACAGCTACAGAGCACTTGAAATGTGGCTAGTTAGACTAAGAACATGACTTTTACACGCATTTTATTTTAATTAATTTTAATGTGAAAAACTGAAGAATATAAAATATTTTCCCATTAAGCACAATCTTATTGTTTGCATAAGACTACATTTCACTCTATCAAATATTTAGCTTACGAATTGAAATGTGTTGTAAAAACTATACACTGGATTTTGAAGACTTAGTATGAAAAAAATAGTGTGAAATATCTCAATGATTTTTAATATTGATTACATACTGAAAAGATAGTATTTTTGATGTATTAGTTTAAATAAAATATATTCTTGAAATTAATGTTACCTATTTCCTTTTACTTTTTAAAATGTGGCTACTAGAAAATGTAAAGTTACACCTGTGACTCACATGAAATTTCTTTTGGGCAGTACGGATTTATTGCAGGGATGGACAAACTATGACCTGCCCTTAGGGTTTATTCCCCTGGTTTAGAGCACTGGACTCCAAAGTAGGGGAGCAGGTACTCATATAACCTGGGGTGTAAAAGGCAATTGTTGGGTTCAGGAAAAAAACTGTTAAAACTTCTATTCACTTATATTTATCTTATCCTTTAAAATTTTATATTTTCATATACATTTTCTAATATAGCATATATTAGTATAGTAATAGATCACTTATAAGTTAATAGATCTTTAAAATTCAAATATAAATATAAAAATTTAAAAACATTTTCCCGATGGGTCATATAATCAAAAATATTTGAAGGCCACAATTTAAAGGATACTATAAAAAGAGAGAGGAGGAGGTGGGGAGAGAGAGAGAGAAAGAAAGAGATGGGAGGCAGGACTTTTGAAATGGTGGAATAAGGAGCTTTAGTGGATCTCTTCTCCAAAAACAATTTTTTTTGAGCTCTGAAAATTGACCAAAAGCATATAACAAATTGACACAGTTGACTAAAAAAAAAAAAATTAGGGAACTGTAGGTCAGATAAGTGGGAATCTGTGGGATTTTAGCCTAGGATTGTACCCATCCTTCCTCCCAGCTCTTTCTATGAGGTAGTTCTACTGGGGTGAGGCAAGCTCAGAGAACCAAGAGCTTCCCTACTGGAAGGGGCTGGCTTGATTTGAAGTGAAGCAGTGAAAAATCTCATGCCCCTGGGTGTAGGTGGGAAGAGTAGCTATCTCAGTGGTAACAAATGGGAAAGGCCAAGGCCATAGCCTGCCTGAGGTTATTATCAATATTTTAGATGGGGCAAGCAGTAGCCCAGAAGACTATCCAGAAAATTACCAGAGATATCCAGAGAATGAGATAGTCATAATGGGCCTTGGTTAGATTCAGCATATCTGGCAATCTGGAAGTGTGCATGTATATTCAAGCTGGTACCCACACTCAGGAGGGAACAGAGAGGAGCCCTAGTTATTCATACATCCCTGGCTGATGAGGCGTTGTGCATATTCAGGGAAACACAAGAGGATCCAGTGGAAAGTAGGAGCTTTAGAAGATTTAGAAAGTACCTAAAGTTTGAATGTGTTTCCCAACTGATACACAGATTTATTGGCAAAAAACCTTACTGGCCCAAGGTGTTTGAGCATAACCCCTGACCAATGATTGGCTCATCACTAATCTGTGCTAACACGGGGGCAATATCTAGAAAGTCATGCTTAAAAATAAAAACAAGGGGGAAAAAACCTGAATGCAGATTTTAGTGGTTGTACACTGCAGGGAAGACAGACTGCATAGAATAATCCCAGGCAAAAAACTAAAGAAATAAAACAGCAAGAACAACCCCCATTGTGTGGGTGTGTTGGAGGAGGGGAATCAGAATCTAAGGTTGTTCCAGTATATTATCAAAATGTCCAATTTTCAACAAACATTATGACACAAATAAGAAAGTGTGACTCATAATCAAGAAAAAAAGCAGTCAATAGAAATTCATTAAATGAGCCCAGATGTTGTACTTGGCAGGCAAAAACTTCAAAGATTCTATTGTAAATAAGTTCAAAGAAATAAAGGAAATCATGTTTAAGGAAAAGTATGATGACCATAACTCATACTTGAATATCAATAAGGAGAACTCGTAAAAATAAAACCAAATGGAAATTCTGGAGTTAAAAAAATATAATAACTGAGTAAAACTTCACTAGATGTGATCAGCAGATTTGAGAGATGACAGACAAATCAGTGAACTTAAAGGTACATCAGTAGAAATTATTCAGTTTCTGAAACAGAAAGTAAAAAGAATGGCGAAAGATAAACAGAGACTAAAAGACCCTATGGCACACCATCAGCTCTAAATACATATATTAGAAAAGAAAAAAGATTTTAAATAGATAACCTAAGCTTTTCCTTCAGACACTGGCAGGGGTGGGGCGTGGGAGAGGAAGAGCAAATTAAACCCAAAGCAAGAAAAAGGAAAGAAATAAAAAGACTAGAGCAGAAACCAATGAAATATAAAACAGAAAAGCAATAGAAAAATCAATGAAACCAAAGGTTTGCCCTTTGAAAAGATTAACAAAATTGATAAACTGTTAGCTAAACTAATCAGGAAAAGAGAGAAAAAGACATAAATTACCAACCTTTTTTTTCAATTACAAGGCATGAAAGAAGGTGTATCACTGCCAACCCTACAGAATTAAAAGGATTATAAGAGAATACAATGAAGAATTTTGCCAATAAATTAGACAACTTAGATTAAATGGACAAAGTCCATTTACCAAAACTGTTTCAATAGGAAATCTGAGTAGACCTACAGTAAGTAGATAAATTCAATTAGTAATTAAAAATCTTCCCACAAAGAAAAGCTCACACCCAGATGGCGTCATTGGTGAATTCTATGAAATATTTAAAGAAGAAATAATTACAATCTTTCACAAACTTCCAGAAAATAGAAGTGGAGGAAATATTTTCCAACTCATTCTATGAAATAAGTATTACCCTAATACCAATGCCAAAGATGTCATAAGAAAGAAAAGCTACAGACCAATAACCCTCATGAATACAGATGTAAAATTTCCAGCCAAAAGGTTAACAAACTGAATCTAGCAACACATAAAAGGGATTAAACACCATGATCAAGTAGGATTTATCCCAGGAGTGCAAGGGTGGTTTAACATCTGAAAATCAATTAATATACCATATTAATAAGATAAAGAGCAAAAATTATATGATCTTCCCAGACACAGAAAAAAACATTTGAAAGAATGCAGCACTTATTCATGATAAAAACTCTCGACAAACTAGGAATAGAAGGTAATTTCCTCAACCTAATAAAAAGAATCTAAAAAACTATCTGAATAGACATTTCACCCAGGAAGGTATACAAATGGCTAATAAGCACATGAAAAGGTGCTCAATAGAATTAGTTATTAAATGCAAATTAAAGCCATAGGGAGGTAACACATCACACCCACTAGGATGACAGACAGTGAAAAGCACTGGTGAGGATGTGGAGAAACTGGAACCCTTAAGTATTGAGTGGCAGTGTAAAATGGTGCAACCGCTGGAAAACTGTGTGGCAGTGTTTTTATAAAAATGTTAAACTTGGCATTTGTCTCAGCAATTCCTCCTAGGTATTCACAGAAGAGAAGTGAAAATGTACGTCCACACAAAGATTTATGCATGAGTGTTCATAGCAACAGTATTCATGATATTAGCCAAAAATGGAAACAATTCCAAATGCTTAACAACCCGTGAATGGATAAACAAAATGTGGTGTGTCCATGCAATGGCATACTATTTAGTATTTAGTATAAAAAGAAAGAACTTCTGAGATAAACCGCAACATGGATGAACCCCAGGAACATACGCTAAGTGAAAAGAGCCAGACTCAAGAAGACTACGTGTTGTATGTTAATTTATATGAAATGTCCAGAAAAGGCAAATATACAGACGTACAGCAGAATACTGGTTTTCTGGGAACGGGGATTGACTGTAAAGGGGAAGGAGAGATCCTTTCTTAAGGTGATAAAAATATTCTATGGTGGGATTTTGGTGATGTTCGCACAACTGTATAAATTTATTAAAAATGAATTGTATTTGAAACTCGGACTTAGTGGGGGAAGCGGGGGGAAGGGCAACATACGGAACCTAAACATCTGTACCCCCATAATATGCTGAAATAAAAAAAAATGAATTGTACATTCACAATGGGTGAATCTTTTGCTATATAAATTATATACCAACAAAGCTGTTAGAAAAATAAGACATGGGAAATTTTCAGTTTTCTAAATTGAGAATCTTTTTTAACAGATTACTCTGTAAAGAACTTAAATTGTGAATTATGAGCATTTGAAATTTTTCACTGGCCTCTTCCATACAAGCACACACACACATGCATACACATATACAACACTGTGTAAACTGAATACACAAGATTATTTCTACTGTTGCATCTTTGCTATCAGAACTTGGTCTTACTATGTTTTTCATTTTGACATTCATTAAAATGTAATTTCTTTAGTGTAAAATGTCTTAAAGGCTTGTTAAGGTGTATATACCTTTTTTATTAGATTTTATACTTTTTAGAAAAGTCTCCAAATGGTAAAAATGAAAACTGAAATTTTGGTTAGTAGCAGGATCCCTATATTATTGGATGTTGGGGTAAAAACACTGCATGGAAAGTGGGGATTTATATAGTCAAGGAACAAGATCAATGGATGGCAAATTACTAAGCGTAAACATCAGGGGCTTGAGGGGACTCTGGTAAAACCAACTTGACAAGATTTTTGCCAAAGGCTGGCCAAGGTGATCAGCTATCACCTGGGGGCTGGTGGGGAATGAGGAATTTGGTCAGATACATTGAGGATGATCAGATGATGAGGGTGGGGATTCTGGCTTAACTTGATTTAGCAGGATTCTTGCTAAAATTGGGTGATGCAAAGAAAAAGATAGAACTCCAAAGGTTGAGGCCTAGTTGAGAAGATGGTTTAGGGGAGCTTGACTAGAGTTTGGTCAAGGAGAGAGTCTTTGTCAAAGGTAAGGATCCAATTTCATTCTTTTGCATGCAGATAACCAGTTTTCCCAAAACCATTTGCTGAAAAGGCTAACTGCTTTTTAAATATATGTCATCTTATGTAATCTCTAAAACAGTTTCACCTAGTTAGGTATTTTATACCATTGTATCACTGAGAAAATTTCAATTTTAGAGACTTGCCCAGTCTCACAAAACTAATAATTGGTGGAGCTTATCTGTTATGTTCAAAGACCATAACCATTACTTTGTACTATTTCTTCTTAATTAAATGATACTTATTCATAAAGGCCCAGGCCAAATTTAATCCCATTGTTAAGATTTTCCTCATTGCCTGCCCTTCCTATCAGATATGACCACTCTCAACTGCATGGCAAATTTTTTTGTGGACTCTTAATGTATAGTATACTGCAGATGGTATGTAGTCAATACATGGTAAGTGAATAAATGATAAAATTGTGATTCAGAATAATCTAACTGGTCCCCATACCAGTATAAAATATTAGTTGAAATTGAGGGGATGGAAATAATCAGAGAAAAATGTAATTCTGCATTTTGCTTAAGAAAATCATTTGTACAAATATAAAATGGGAAGATCTGGTTTGACCTTAGTAAAGATAAACACTCAATTTTTAGTTGATCACATGCTGAATCAGGCCAACAGTATTATGCATCTGCTTTTAAAATTCAACTCTAATTTGCGTTAATAAACATTTAGTGACTTGATCATAGGGAATGAGAAATTTACTGCAATTTATATGAATATATCATAAACGCTCCTGGTAACATACTTTAAGGCGGTTTATTAACGAACTGAGATGTTTTAAGGGGAGTTACAAATATAGTGGGGGTTCTGGGAATCTTATCCAAAGAAGAACATATTTAGTGTTAAAAGGAAAGGGGATATATGATCACCGACTTTAAATATTAGACTTAAGTATATTTTTAAACTATTTTTATTTATAATTTTTCATTTCGAAATAATTTCAGACTTAACAAAAAAGTGGCAAAAATATTACAAAGTGTTCTCGTATACTTGTCACCTAGCTTTCCCATATGTCTTACATAACCTTAGTAAATTGATCAAAACCAGGAAATTAACATTGTTATACTGTTAACTTATCTGCAGATCTTATTCAGATTTTTCCAGCTGTCCCAGTAACATCCTTTTCCTGGCCCAGAATCACACATTTAGTTTTCTTACCTCATTAATATCTTCTACTCCGGGACAGTTCCTCAGTCTTTCTCTTGACTAGACACTTTTGAAGAGTTTTGGACAGTTATATTTTAAGATATTTCACAGTTTGGGCTTGTCTAATGTTTTAAATTCAGGTTATGCATGTCTGGGCGTGAATACCATGGAAGCAATGTGCCCTCTTCAGTGTAGCGTGTCAGGAGACACTTGATGCCGGCATGTCTCATCACAGGTGATGGTAACCTTGATCATTTGGTTAAGTGTCTGCCAGCTTTCTCCGCTGTAAAGTTTACTCTTTGCTCTGTGATTTTCCTTGTGGGAAAATACTTTGAGACTATGCAAATATCGTATTTCTCTTAATACTTTTGCCCAGTAATTTTAGCATCCTTTGATGATTCTTGCCTATAAGCATTATTACCATGATATTTTCCAAATGGTGATTTTTCTGTTTCCATTATTCTTTCTTTATTTGTTGATTGGAATTCTGCTGTAAGGAAGAGATATCCCCTCTTGCTATTTAGTCATTTATTTATTTTTATCAGTATAGACTCATGAATATTTATTTTATTCTTTGGGTTATGCTCCATTGCTGCTATTATTTTGTTTACATTATATCACACTTGGCGATTGGGAATGTCTTTGCATTGGCTCCCGTGTCCTTTGACTTATCCCTATCATTTTTCAGAGCATTTTTGGGCACCACAAGATGTTCTAGACTCATCTTGTACTTCCACTGCCCCAGCCCTGGAATCAGTCATTTCTCTGAGGATTTCTTTTTCTTTTTGTTGGAAAATAGTATTTAAAAACCAAAATATGGGCCGGGCGCAGTGGCTAATGCCTGTAATCCTAGCTCTCTGGGAGGCCGAGGCGGGCGGATTGTTTGAGCTCAGGAGTTCGAAACCAGCCTGAGCAAGAGCGAGACCCCGTCTCTACTAAAAATAGAAAGAAATTAATCAGACAACTAAAAATGTATAGAAAAAATTAGCCGGGCATGGTGGCACATGCCTGTAGTCCCAGCTACTCGGGAGGCTGAGGCAGGAGGATCGCTTGAGCCCAGGAGTTTGAGGTTGCTGTGAGCTAGGCTAACGCCACGGTGCTCTAGCCAGGGCAACACA
>CAUYRB010018015.1:0-28066 GCA_963574695.1 Propithecus perrieri | reverse complement strand
AAAACAAGCACCACATGTACTCACCATCAAACTGGTATTAGCTGATCAACATTTAAGTGCACATATAAGAATAACATGTATTAGATGTTGGGCAGGGGGAGGGGGGAGGGGGAGGAGGGGACGGGCATATGCACAAACAATGAGTGCGATGCGCACCTCCGGGGGATGGACACACTTGACGCTCGGACTTTGTGGGGGAGGGAGGGTAAGGGCATCATACATAACCTAATCATCTGTACCCCCATAACACGCTGAAATAAAAAAAATAAATAAATAAATAAAAATAAAAATAAAAGGCAAAGCTAAAATCTAAACCCCTTACTATATACTTAATAGACTATGATTAGGAGGTTAAAGAATATCGATTTTGTGGTCAAGGATATTTTAGAACAAACTGTATTTAAGCAACAAGAAACAAAATCAAGTCAGTTTAAATAGTTGTTCTGATCATGTTCACATAGAAATAACTTCAAACTCAGTTTTTATTTCGTTCAGAAGCACAGATAGTAAACTTTGTATAACAATGATTTACTGAAGGAAGAAAATGTGACAAAATGATTGAACTTTGTAAAAATCTAATTTTGTCTATCATAGACTTGCTTAGACATCTGAAAACAGAGTTTGTAGCAGACCATACTACTTCCCATGAACTCAGTTGACTAAAACACCAACTTATCTGATTGGTATTGATTTTAGTCTCTGAGAGCCACTTTCGTTGTGTTTATGTGATGGCTGTAGTAAGATAGATAAAAATTTCTGAATGAAGATATGTTTCTCAAATAAGTTTGTTAATTAAGGACTCTGTCTACATACAAATTCAATCCCGATTGTCAGACTAGCTGACCGAGTGTTTTTGTGGCTTCACTTGGCTCATTGAGGCTTTTCTCTATTCTTTCTTTGGTAAAAAAGAAAAAAAAAGTAAAAAGGGAGGAAAAATTACTGATTAAAAAAATAAAAATAAAAGCATCACTAATGGCAGAGTCATGAGCAGTTGGAGGAAACTGGCATCATGTAAGAATAAAGCTAATATAGAAAAGTAGAATGAAAATGTTAGTCAGAATGTAAAGGATGCAGTTATTACATACACTGAATGAGATGTTCCATTCAATGAATTGTCTAAAACAAAACAGAATAAACCTTTTGAGCTGCCTATAACATAAAATATAAAGAGCATTCAATGCTTATTCCCTTGTAAGACTCAAATCTTCATGTGTTTATCATATCTCAAATGTTATTTGCAGACTTACATTGAAAATGGGAGTTTGGCCAATAGTGCAAATACTTTAGTATTTGTGTCATACTACAAGTGCTGTCATATGCAAACTAAGAATTATTTTATTGTTTGTAGAACAGTAATCTTTCTAGTTCTCGTGTGAAAAATTGCAAACTGCTTCTAAACTTTGGTGTTATACTGGTCCTTTTCACTTTCTATAGAATTTGCAATCTTCATTTTTTCATATGAATAAAGCCAGGAAATCAATAATGAATAAAACTGTAAAATTTATTCATTTCTGGATGAGGCTATGTGCAGTCTTGCTTATGGATTAATTCTTGTTTCAGAAAGTGCCATTTATTTCCTTGGGTCAAAATGACTTCTATTTAGTATACAGGTCAGAAATTATTTTTCTGTTGTATCTACTATTTAATTAGCAATTAGTCATCAATTATAAAATGTAAGTTATAATAGAGTATGTTTAGAAAGCAAGAAATTTAATCTCTAAAATAGATTTTATTGTGTATTCCAAGTCTTATGTCCTTTTGTTTAAAGCAAATTACATTTGGAGAATTTCAACAAAATCCAAATTGTGCATTCTCTGCCAGTGGCTAATTAGGCAGGACTGGAGCATATTCATTTTTAGCTTCCCATATATGCCTTGCATGTAAGGACATTTTTACTACCTATTCTTGAGTTGACTCAATTAGTCACAAAAAAAGAATAGGCAAAACCCTAAGTTCATTTTATATTTATACTTTTCTTAAAGGAAATAAAACTTTTTGTAAAATTAAATAATACTATAAATCTTAAAAATGATGATCAATGTAAGATTATTTTAAGAAATTAAGTTAATGCTGAGAAACTCAAATATTTGAAATTTGGACACATTCATGAAATTTTCACACATTGAGGTGAATAAATGCCACTGTTAGGAATAAGAAGGATCAGCTGTGACAATAGAAAAGGTGTTTCATGACGCTTTTCTCTAAATACCCATGCTTTGGAAAGGTTGTTAAGTTTGTGGACATCGAATGTTTTATTTAATGCTTCCTAAAGTCCACACAATAAAAGGAGTGTCCTTACCTCCCTCATACTACCCAAATCCTGCTGTAGCCCTAACTCCAGGTTAAAGACTTTGTATTTCAGAGAAATTTCTTGGTTTTTGAGTATACAAGATGTTTGTATGATACAGTCCTCTATTATTTCCTACTAATTATTTGAGTTGCCTATTGAGCTACCTACCTATTAAGAGAAGTAGTATTCAAATTTTGGTGGGCATGAAATTATCTAGGCAGCTTAATTACAATGCAGATTCCTGGAAAAATTTAACAGATCTAGGATAATATACAGAAATCTTCACATCGAATAAGATCATGTAATCATTTTATCAAATGTATCTGTTCTTGGTTTCATATAAATATTACTTTTACTATATCTTTCAAACATGCTGTGAGGACTTTATTTTCCTGCCCCATGCCAAGAATCTTATGTATTTTCTCTAATTCTTTTCAATGTCTTGTGACATCTCCTGGCATCTTAGAAGCAATAAAAAGAAAAAAAAAAGTAGGCTATTGTTATTTGATTTCAATCTTCATTTGTGCGCTATGCAAATTCTTTCCTAAGTACATCATAAGTATCCTGTTTTATAACCATAATTACCTCATTGAATTAAATTTAATTTTGTAATTATATGGATTTAAGTCTTATAAAATTTTTTAAGGTTTTATTTTCACATGTGTATATTCTTTACTCTCATTTGTATATTGTTTAATAAGCATATATTTTCAAATCAATTTTTCAGTAAAGCTACATATACAATAAGACTTAATTTTTTGTGCATTTGAAAATGTCTTTTTCTCACCTTTATCCATTAATGAAATATGATGGAACACAATATTTTGAGGTCACATGCTTTATTTCCCTCAAAGTGTGCTAGATATTTTTTTATATGGTTCTGGGTTAATTAGAAGTAATTCAGAGGTCATTTATTTTTATTCTCAAATTAACTGCAACATTTCCTGTAATGCAAAATGTTGCACCTTTTACTACAAAGTTTATTGATGACTCATGATATATGGTTGTAGTTGTTAATTTCATTTTCCTGAAGCACAGTGAGTACTTCTTATCTGCATATGCATGTCTTCATTTCAATAAGGTTTTCTTTCATATTTGCTATTGTCTTTAACATTTCATTTAATACATTTTCTTAAATTTATACCAATTATCTCTAGGTAGGTATTTAATTGTCTGTCTTCCACTTCTATCATTTTTTTCTCTAATCACTTCAATCACTTTGTGCATTTCCTTTGTAATAGAGGGGGTTCTTCTAAGCCTCTCCTCCAGGCTATAGCTTCACATTTTTTTTACAGCCACTTTGAGTAAGCAAAATGAGTATTGCAATAGTATTATCTTCTGTTTTATCTATATACTTAGATCCACCAGTTCCTTTCTTTTTTGCCTTGTATTGCTTTCTTTATTCATTTTTAATCAAATATTTGTGTCCATGTCTTTTTTTAAATTTTCCTAAAGAGAAACACAGCTATATTTTAAATCATTTTTATATTCCTTAAGATATATATTTTTTTATTCCTAAGATTCTAAATATTTTGAATTCTATGTTTCATGCCTTTAAAAAAAGAAAAAAATAATAGCAGTAATATTCACTAATTACTGTGTTGTTTTTAATTTCTGAGAGCATGAGTATGTGAGCTTACACTCATGTATATGTACATCATGCTTGTAATTTTGTTAAATCTATTTTGTATTGGTACACATTTGCATATCTTTGGCATTCTATTTTATAAAAATAATACATTAATGATGGTTTCTCCAGGTTTTCCCTCATTCCTTATCTGAACACTTTAGAATTGTATTCTTTGATTCTGAGTTGCAAGACTGAATATGAATTTTTATGCTATTTTTAGTTCTTCAAGTACATAAGAAGAATATAACTCTGGATATCCACAACCCAAAACTTTGTATATCTGCCCTTTCTTTTAAAATCCGGCAACTCATGCTCACTCTGAATCCATCAGAGAAATGCTAATTTTAGGGAAGAAAAGGAGAACCCTCTCTTAACTTAGTCTTTACAAACATGATTCCATGCTTGCTGTGGTCAAATATTTAGCCTTGTCCTTTCAAATGAGATCAATTTTGCCAAAATAAAAATAGCTTACAAGCATGAAACATTGCCTTTAGCCCTGCCTTATTTTCTATTATGAATAAAATGAGACTTATGTGTTGTCTCCAAATCCAAATTCGCTAAGTTGAAGGTTTGTATTAAGGCCGTTATGGATTCTTCTTACCTCTTGCATATGATAATATATAAATTTCTATGTCCCTCTCCTCTTTCCCAAATTATTCTGGGTCTTGGGATTACTCTTCGAAATGTGTGAGGTGAAATTCTGGCCACTATTACTGTAGATAAAGTTTTCTCTTCTAAATTGTTTTCTATTGTGTTTATGTAGATATATTTCAGGGTTAGAGTCCGATAAACCTGAATCTAAGGCAACCCCTTTGTCAGAAGCTCTGAAAGCAGAACAACTCTTTCCCAAAAATAAACAAAATAAGAAACAAAAAAGTTAGTTGCAAAGTATTTTGATAAAATATTTTTATTTTATGTATAGCATTATTGAGTATGTAAAATATGTCAAATGCTGTGCAAGTGTATTTCTAGATTATAGATTATTTCCTCCTCATGATAACTCTGTGAAAGATGTATCATTAATCATATTTTATGTATGAAATAACTAGTGTCAAGAAAAACAAGATAAAGAAATTTTTTAAGGTTACATTGTTGCAAGTGGGAAATCTTGAATTAAGGCCTATATGTCAAATTTACAACATCCCAGTCCTTTCTATCTTATGGTAATTTTTTCATACTCAAAGGTTGTTTTTTGTTTTTTTTTTTCCTTGAGACAGAGTCTTGCTCTGTTACAAGAGTGGCATGGCATCAGCCTACCCCACAGCAGCCTCAAACACCTGGGCTCAAGCCATCCTCCAGCCTTGGCCTCCCAGAGTGCTAGGATTACAGGTGTGAGCCATCGCACGCAGCCCAACCTTTTTACTGTAACTTGAATTTTTAATAGTGATCCATTGAAGAGAGAGATAGATTTAAATCAATATACATTATGTAATACATATATAATGTACATTAGTGATACCATAATACTTGATTGTGTTTCACACATACATTTTTTAAAAAATTCTAGATTATGCAGCAAATTACAGGTAAACTGGATCAAAACTTTTAAAAGAGCTATTAATCTATTAAAAATTAAATAACTGAAGCTCTCTTGTACTATAATACAAACATCTAGCAGATACTTTGTTTCAGATTAATAAAAATAACTGATATTAAACTTCCTTCTGCTTATATATAAAAATGACATGCAGTATATAATATTTTCAATTTTTGATCAGTAATTTGGAAAGCATTAGTATAAGAAAGATATAATTCTTCTATTTTGGGCCTGGAATATTTTATTACTCTTTTCTAAAAAAGGTTATCCAATTTAGTAGAAGATTACTATGAGCATCATGCATTCATCTGTTAAATTCCAAATGAGCTCAGATATGTCTGTGGAGTAAGACAGATGGTCCATAGAAAATTACACAGAACTAGTATGATACAGGGAAGTAATTGAACATATCAGAGAAATGAGAGGAATAGAGTTGATTTAGGTTCAACTATATTAGTAAAATCTAGATATTTATCAGATGGTAATAATATTCATCTACTCTTAAGTTCTTTAAAGTAAGAGTCAGTGTTATAAAAAATTAAAGAGGATTTTATGAGGTGCTATCCTAGTTTCTAAAGTTCCGCTTATTGATAGTATCAAGCATATTTGATATAAGTTTAGATTCTGAAAATATTCATAGTTGGGAAGAGGTTTAGAGATCTCATATGCAATTGCCTCATTTTAAATATCAGGAACTGATTCTGTGTGGGGGAGAAATGTTTTGTTCTAGATTTATGCCTGAAATCTTACTTCATGTGATTAATAAATGTATCAATAAAGGGTACCTCGATTTATCAATAAAGAAAAATGGATTAAAAGTCTTACTTTGTCAGAACAGCATAATATCAATATTCAATATGTGGGGGCTTTGGTTGAGAGGCAGTATGTACAGAATTTGTGTTTCCTCCTTACTCCTTGCTACATTTTTAAGCAAATTGTGAAAAATGACAACTTTGAAAGTCAATTTATATATGTTAGCATGATCATACATGAAATTATTGTTCTTTTCTTTTACACCTGACAAAAGTGTTTCAAAGGGGATACATTGCCTAACATAAATCACATGACCAGGGAGTGAAGTCCTGGTAATTCTACTCAAGTCCACACTGCTACGCAGATTCTAAAGTGGCCTTCAGGATTTCTGTTCTCAGGTCTCATGTCCTGAATAATCTCCTCCTTTGAGTATGAGCAGAACCAGTGAAGATGATGAGATAGCATCCCTCCAATTGGTTAAATTATATGGCAAAGGCAAAGGCACTATTTTTAGAGGCAACTAAGATGCCAAATTAGGTTATTTTGAATTGGTTTAAAGAGCTTTTAAAATGATGATCTTGACTTAATCAGGTGGCAGCTCTAAAGAGGGCCTGCCCCCCTTTTGCAGAGAAGGTGCACTCCCTGTGTCCTCAAAGAAGCAAACAACCTTGCTGTGAACTGCCCACAGAGAAGCACTTCCTCTAGGACCTGAGAATCTGCACTGTACAATCACAAGAAACTAATTCTGTCCACAGCCTAAATGTTCTTGGAAGAGGACCTGAGCGCCAGATAAGAATGCAGCTCCGATAACAATGGGCTTGCAGTCTTGTGAGACTTTGAGTTGAAAATCCCCAAAAAATGAAAGAAATATTTATCACTTGGGGAACACCATATCTGTTGTTTGGAAGTCTTAAGCATCCAGTCCTCCCACTGCTGGACCATACTGTCAGCCCATGGCTACTGTCCATGAGTCCGTGAAAATGAAGCAAGGTGCGTTTTGTGGGGGGGGTGCTTCCCAGGACAATCCCTTCAGTCTGCACCTCTTCCCAGGGAGCAGAGTTTCCTTTGCATGCGTAGTTTTTAAATGTCTTCTCTGTGGCTGCACAGCACAGGGGCCCAGTACACTCTGTCAGCCTTTCACTTAGCTGGTTCATCCACGAACCAAGGTCAGACTTCTTCATGAAACTTGGGGCACCAGGCCTTTAAGAAGCATGAGATGCTGTCACAGAGTTTCTCTTGGGCACAGATATATCTGGGCCCAACAGGCAGTTATCAGCATCCACATCTTGCACAAGGCTCCCCATCTTGAGGGAGGCTTCCATGAGGCAGTTCCTTACCCAACTTCCCTAGTTCTAGTGAAGCAAGGGACCTGCTACCCTTCACAGCCTTTCATACTAAATTTAAGGAATAGCTTCAGGTTACCAGCTGCTTAGCTGCAGCATGGAATTAGCTTCTCCCTGACAGAGCAACCCCCAGTGTGTCTTCTAGCTTCAGGTTCCTCCTGTTCCATGTTGTCCTGTGGAAAGTGGAAAGTGGATGCCATACTGATCCTGCTTATGCTGTCTGTGTAAGTAATAAATATCTCAGCCTATTGGACTCACTGTGTCTTTACCAGAGAAATTTGCAAGAGCATGGCAGGCCACCTTAGCAGATGTAGTAGCTACTACTGCTTAGGCACTGCTAGGCCACTTGAAAAGTTTGCTTCCCAACATGGGGTCAGTAATGTCCCACTGAATCTTTAGAGAAAGGGAAGAAGAGGCTGTGTGGGCCAGGTTAGAGGACATGATAAAACTTTCTGGGGTATGGTGGCACATGGTCTCACCCAAGTGGGAGGAGAGGGGGCAGTAAAGGTCCTACAGTGCCTTGCCTGTTAAGGGGCTGTACAGGCCAGGTTAGGGGATACGAGAATACTCCCCTGGATCATATCGTATGTGCTACCTGTCAGTGAATGTTTAGAGACTGAGCAGCAATAGGTAGGATTGAAACCGGCTTTCCAAATTGTGTCTTAGTTGTTCTTAAGAGTTTATTTGGTGATGCTGAGCTGTCAGCCCCATAAAACCCAAAGTAAGTGTTAACCTGGGCTTCCTGGTGTGAAGCTGCTCCTTTTGCACTCACCTAATCTCTGCTTCTCATATTGTCCTAACCTCAGCAGCTTTAAGGAAAGATGCCCTCCTGCTGATCCAGCTGCCCTGGCCTGCCGGCTCCTCTGCACTCCCCTGAATTCCCTGAGCTCTCAGCCAAGGAGATAAGATGGTATCCAGGCGATTGCAGTTGTAACCCCTGAACTGTCTGGGTTAAGCTCCTTGGTGTGTGTTTTAATGGAAATTGTCTATGCAAAATTTTCAGTAAATAAAAACAAAAAGTTAAAGTGACTTGCGAGTGAGGACTCTGAGCCAGTTCAATACACTGTGGTAAAATTGCAGAATTGAAATTGATGTGTTATTTGCTTGTACTGTAGATGCTCATTAAACCATTAGAGAAAATTCTTCAGTTGGAGCCATTGCCACAAACTGCTCTACTATTTTTCACCAATGGGTAGGTAAAAATTTAGCCTAAGAGCCTCTCCCTTTGATATCTAAAGTGTATTAGGAACTACTAGTTGAAACGTCAGAAGTCTCAATCTTAAAGGTGCTATCATATGTCTTCCAAGAGTAGTGACTGATAAATTCTGACAAAATCCAGAAGCCTGTTTCTTGGAACTATGTGCACTGATTATCCACACACAATCTTTCTAACAGTCAGAGAAAAACTATTGTCTTTTACAAATAAAAGGATGCTGTGTTTCTCACAAAATCACCACTGAATGCAGGCTGTATCTCCTGCCAAAGGCTGGTCCCTTTGCCTGGCAGAGAAAGAGGTCATTCATCCCACCATCTTGTAACAGTTTAACTACGTTTGTCCTTTGACCTCTTCTTGGGGTTATCAAAATTTCCTCACCATTGTTGACATTTCTTCAGGCCACAATATTGTAGCCAGTCAATTGATGGGCTCCACTATTGTGACCCTTAAAATAAATTGTGTCCTATTGTATTTGATGTACATTTTACACTTTGTGCACACTGAAGAGGTTGCAATTGGTACTATTCAATACATTGTGAAATAAATGTGTATTTAATATGTGCAATACTTCTTGATTGTAATAATCAAAATAATTTTGGTTGTAAGAGATGTTCTCAATGGGAAAATGCCATAATGTAAACAGTGATGGGGCACAAGTGGACAACCAGGAACCCACAGGCTCTCATGACCTAGCCACGTGATGATGTCAGAGAAGCAACAAGGGGATGGAGGAGATTACTATGCTGATTACAGCAGATAAAGGCAGGAAGTCTTAAGGAAAGTACCCAATAGGTTGTGCAGACCTCCCTCCCTCTCTGGCCAGTAAGTCCTAATGAGAGATTTAAGCTAAGGATGGAAGGGACTGACAACTGTGCATACAGTACCACCCAAGCATCTTTAGAATCTCCTACCCATACAAAAAGTCGCCAGTCATCACCCAAATACAGCCATCCCCAAGGTAATGGTTCTTAGCATCTCATGCTTCTTGGGGGTCTTGGGGTCCCAAGTATCCTGAGGATGTCTGGGTTGTTGGAAAAAGATCCTCAGCTCCTGGAGGGGGCCTTTCTCTCATAATATCATAAGGTTCTCCATCTCTTCCCTCATTATGACCCTGAAGTCCTTGAAAACGCTATTAGAATAGTTTCTTTAAAGTCTTCGTCAATGAATTCCAACATGTGGTTCATTTCAGGGCTTGTTCTCATTGCCGCCTTTTTTCTTGATTTTTCTGGACATGGTAGGGGGATGGACTCTGGTGTCCACCTCAAATGGGTTTTAGATGTTTTTCTCACAGGCAATTGAATGACTGGCACATAATTTTGACTCTACCAGGTTTGTTTCTATTTTTTGTCAGGGTGAGTTTGTTTCCTTTCTCCTTAGTCCTAAGACATGATAGAGCACAGATCTTATCTTAAGTCATCAAATTTCTGACTTCTCCACTTAGTGCCTGAGCTTCCCAAAGTGGTCTCCTCATGTGGCTGGCTTGAAATTCCAACGTCTCATAGCAGTCCTTATCTTATGATATTTCTACTCATCTCTCAACCCAGCAGCAGGCACTTTCTGACAGCTTTATGGAGGCTTAAGCAATGCATGTGTAGCTCAACTCTCAGCCAAAATTCCCTCTGCTAGCCTGACCCCAAAGCCTCACCCCTTCCCTCCACACTTCCTGAGGATCGGGGACTGCCACAGGCTCCTCTGTGCAGCTCTCTTCCTTCTCGTACTCTTTGCAAATCCCAGCCTCGTCAGCTGCCCTGACCTTCCACCTTCCCAGAACTCTTCTCTTGGGCTCTACTTCCCTGTGCCACAGCAGGTGGTGTCCCCAGGCAGGTAGCCTGTGCAGACATGGGCCTCAGTTTATGTGACCCACCTTCTCAAGGATCACAGAGCTGGGCTGCCTGCTAACCACTGTGTAAATACAATTGCCTCGTATATCCTGTTTGATATTACCGTTTTTATGTGGATGGACAAATACTGTATTAGCTACTTCATTCTGATTGCGTGCCAATGTTCCCCATTTCCTTTACATTTACAGACACTTGATGAATTTTTTCCAGTAATAACCAGTACTGACCTTCACTTACTCTTTCACAAATGATTAAATATTTTTCTTTAAAAACTGTAACACTAGTAATACTTTTGGAAAAAAAAGTCATTCATCAATTTGAATTATTTTAACAATTGCTATTATTATACATTAAATTACTAACTTCTTATAAACTCCTAGGCACTGCACTTATCACTGTATGTGACTTTCTCATTAATCCTCATCAGAACTTTATAAGATAGGTACTCTCCTCATTTCTATGTCAGAGAAATGGACACAATCAGATAATTCATCAAGATCTCAGAGCCAGCAAGCATCTTTGAACACAGGACAGAAACTTGGGGAATTTGTCCACAGAGCCCAAGCTCTTGAGCATTATGCCATTCAAGAATACTGAAACGACAAAATTAAGCTGACAAAGGGCACATTAGATATCAGTACTAAATAAATGGTTTTTAGGGAGAAATGTTTAAAAGTTATAAAATGGAAGGATAAGATCAACTAATATTTGTAAGTAGAACAAAAGGAGGAAGCATACATTTTACAAAATTTCGTATTGAAGGCGCCAAGAAAAAAAATTAGGCTTAATAATTTATGTGTAAAGTTAATGACTGTAAATAACTTAAAGTTTAAACTCATTTCTTACTCTGTAAAAGAAGAGGCAGAAACACAAATCTCTAAAATCAGACACAGACAAGGAACTGGTATGAGAATTCCTGTTTGCCTAATATTTGTAAACCAGCATGAACTTGCAATACAGTTACTTAAGTTATTAGGGGTATTAACTATCACCACTAAAGATTAAACTAGTTTTAGGTAAGTTACTGGTTTCCAGCAAGACTTTGGGGGCAAAATGAGCCGTGCCTCATGGAGGGAAGATGACTGTCTCTGGGCCCAGCCTGCAGAATGCATTGACCTTGCACAGGTCATTTCTCCGCTTGGGCCTTCTGTGCTTTCATCTACCAGATAAGCACCTGGATTATACTGATAATATTTCAAGAACTTTCCAATGCTATATTCTATGCATATACTTCATCAATGAAATGAAAAAAAATACCAAATGATTTCCATTCAAAATAAATCTAGTAAGCAAATAACACAATAGAATCCTATTGTGTTATAATAGATTTCATTACAAATAAATTAATACTAATGATAACCATTCTTTAGATTTACAGCAATCTTACAGCTAATCTAGAAAAAAATTAATAACTGGCCATTACATCATCAATACTCATTCGAAGGTACTTCCAATAGCCCTTAATTCATATTCTGTCTATGGAAGTTCTTGTAAATAGTTAGCAGAATGACTATGGGACACTCATATAGGATAGGAAACATGGAAAACCCTGAGCATACATACGGTCAATCATCATAAAACCATGCTGAAGTGGATCCTCGGTGATCATCAAGCAGTGATCAAAAGGTCAGAGGCTCTAGACTGGATACTGACTAGAAGCTTTTTTGTTTCTTAGAAGCTGTGTGACCTTAGGCAAGTTATTTGTTGAGTTTTAATATTCACATCTTAGAAACAGATTAGTAATGCTAATATCTACATAGAAATTGGAGGATTGAGATATCAGATATAAAGAATTCAGCAGAGCGCCTGAAATATGTTAAGTGCTTACTGATTGGCAGTTCTCGTCTACTCTTTCTTTGATTGGTATAAAAACAAAGCTGCTATTTTATTGGGTATATTTTTGTATTAAGTTGTCATATATCCTTTAATTTGCAACATAAGTAAGAACTCAGGACATGAAAGATAGGAATATGCTTAAAACAATACTGACAAGAAAAATTTATGAAGTGGCAGTGTGTAAACAAATATCAGCTTGTTTAAATAACGGGGGGGCAAATCTACAACTAAAGGACATGGGGAGCACTATAGGGGGGAAAGGGCACGCCTTTAACCCGCACTTCGGTGAGGCAAAGACATAAGGTGTAACTATAATGTTTGTACCCTCACAATACCCTGGAATAAAAAAAAAAAAAAAAGATGTGATCAAGATGCAGTCTTGACAGAGAGAGAGAGGGAGATATTGATTTTCATGATTACTACAATCCTCATAGGTAGAGAGGAAGAAAGCACAGTTTGGAACGCTGACTCCTAAAGCAGCACTTCCCAGGCATACTGATTGGTTCTCAATTTTGGCTGCACAATGGAATCACCTGGAGACGTAGTGAGGCCTGAGTCCCACACCTAGAGATTCTGATTTAATTGGTGCTATGGTCTGATTGTGTCCCTTAAAATTCATGTGTTCAAAAGTTAATTTCCAATGAAACAGTGTCAGGAGGTGAGACCTAATGGGAAGTGTTCAGGTCATGAGGGAGCTCTCATGAATGGAGTAATGCTGTCATAAAAAGGGCTTTCAGTGGGGCGTGTATTCTCTTCTGCTCTTCTGTGATGTGAGGACACAGTGTTCATCCCCTCTTTGCCCCTGCCTTCCTCCATGCGATGATGCAGCAAGAAGGCCCTCACCAGACACCAGTGGCCAGTGCCTTGATCTTGGGCTTCCCAACCTCTAAAATTACCTCCAGCCTCCAGATAATTTTCTTTACAGATAACAGATTATTCCCATGTTCTGTTACAGCAGCACAAACAGACTAAGACAATTGGTATGAGATATAGACTGAGCATTGGGATTTTTAAAAGCTCCCTAGTTGATTCTAATAGACAGCAAAGTTTGAGAACCACTGATGTAGAATCCATGGACCCCTCTTAAGCCGAAGTATGTATTCATGTTTTAAATTCAATACCCAAATGTTTCTAATTATTGATCTTAATAAAATCATGGTAATAAATTCTGTAAATATTTGCTATAATGGGAAAAAAAAAGGTAAAATAGAACATCTAGTTACTGTTTGTGCCAAATAAAAACAAGGTACTCGATAGCGGTGGATCTCAAAGTGTGGTGCTAGAACCACCTAGGACTCGTTGGAAATGCAAATTCTTGAATCTACCCTAGGCCTACTGAATCAGAAGCTCCGAGGGCCTGAAACCCAGCAGTTTGTATTTTAATAAGCCCTTGCCCCAGTTGAGTCTCATATAAACTTCATTTTGAGAACCATGGCCATAAATGCATAATGGTGCCCTCATAAAACTTGGGCAGTATTTTTTAATACCTGATTTATAAAATCAAAATAAAACTTTTTTCTACATGTCCTACTATTTGTTGAAATAACAATGTGTATATTTATACATACACATGCTAATGTTATAAACAGATAGACATTATTAAAGTATACCAGCATATTTATAAATTTACATGATAATATAATCCCGTATTATTTCCTAAGCTAGTATTCAATCACGTGCACAATGATGTAAATGTTGTGAGTGTCCTTTGCATTGTTACAGCATCTGTTAACATGAACAGGATAAATTATAGCTCTACGCTTCAAATAAAATATTTATATTTGCATTTAATCTTTTGGTTGCACTGAGGTAGTAAAGAGTATACATTTCAATAAAGTGACTAGGTCAAGTATGTGATGCTTGAGTTTCAGGTTTCCTGGTATTAAGCAAAATACTTTTAATGGGAATGAAATTCAGTCTGTGTAAATAAAAGCTCAAGTTCTTCCACAAAGTAAGTTCCTCAAGCTGTAAGACCATTTGTAATAATTTCACAGTTTACCCAGCAGTGTTCAGCTCTCTTCTCTCCCAAAGCAAGTTCTTGATAAAGATACACTGAATGATTTTTAAGGAATTATTTCGTAATAATCAAGAATGCACATTAATGACATTGTTAAAGAAGATCTGCAAGTTCTGCTTCAGTGAACCGATAACAGTGTTTGTGACTAACATATTGCCTCCCCCTGGACCCATTCAAAATGCCTTAATAATAACATAGTTTTTAAGAAAGGTAAATGACTTTGTTAAATTGTTTAACTAGGATTTTTTTTCCTTCCATAGATGATGCAAAAGCAAATTTAAGTCAGACCTCTGTCTGATAAATCACAAATTCTAAACAAAACTAGCATGGAATGAGTTTTTGAGGTTGCACTATGTATTGATTCCATCTATTTATAAGTTTGTATAGCAGATTCATGATATTTCTTAAAGACTCCGGAAGCCCATAATGTGGAGCAAGTGCACTAATTACTTGTAGTTCTATTATGGTCTAATCTTATAAATAATGACTTGAAGAAAAACAACCATATTACACCACATGAAAGTAGGTATGGCAAGTGGTATTTTTTTTTTCTTATCTTAAGATTAAAAAAATTGCCTTCCCCCACTTCATAGTGTATTTGCTGCAAAAGTGAAGAAAAGTATTGCTTCAAATGTAGGTTGGCTGCTCTGGGCCATTACAATCACACTAACAATGTTTGACTATTTGGTCAGTAGCACTATAAACTCTAAAGGCCTCATTTCACACACCACTTGTATTTACTTGACCTACATTTCTGAGTTATTGGCATAATAAAGAATGATATTTTACGAGGACATATTTAGGCTTGAATACTAAACCTCTTAGTAAGAAGATACTTTGAATAAAATTAAACAAGATGACAGAAAAGAATAAATTATGGAATGGAAAGCTTTATGGTTATCTTCAGACATACCCATAGCCAAAAGACTAATTGTAGAGTTATAATGATAATAATAAACCTGTATAGTCCTTTAAAAATGGGTAATCATATTTAATTATTTTACTAGCATTTAAAACACTGTCATTTATTGAACACTCACAATGTGCCAAAGACTGTGATGTGCATTTTACATATAGTAGCCTGTTTAATTCTCAAAAGTACATATTCTATGCATAATTTAACGGAAAAACTGATGCTCATATGACTGAGAAACTTTTCCAGTCACACAGCTAGAATTGGAGGAGCAAGAATTCAAGGGAGGCAAGGCAAATGGTCCCAGGTCATAGATGGGATAATTGATGCTCAGAGAATTTGTAATTTTTCTAAGACTCTTCATCCCATGCATTTTGCTTTTACCATAAATGGGGTTGACAAGAAAAGATTGCTTATCTGTTCAACCAATCAGACTTCATCAGGAGGATCAAATGACATATGCCTTTCCTTTAAAAGATCTGGGGTGTGGCGCTCAGGGATTTAAAATGGCAACAAAGAGACTAGTTGAGAATTAAACTATAAAATGAACCCTGTGTGTGTACAAAACCCAAATATACACACAACTCTCTATATATATATCTATCTATATATATATATATAGATAGATAGATAGATAGATAGATTGTTGAAGGCATACTTTTTACCTGGATCTCTCATCTTTCCTTTATCGATTGTGAGGAAACTATTTCTTTGCTACACAATCTGTGATCCATGAACCAACACCATGAGCCCCATCTGGAAGCTTGTTGGGAATGTAGCATCTCCCCCAGGTTTTCTGAATCAGAATCTGCATTTTGAACAAGAACCCCAGGTGATTCATATGAACATGAATGTTTGAGAAACTCACTATGTTTATATTTTATAGAGGTCTGGATCGTAATTGAACACTTCTCTGTGTCTGAACAGATACGCTAATAACCTTAGTTTTCTTTCTTTCTTGGCAGCACGAGTCCAGCCTTTAAAATTCCAGCCTTTCTGCATTAATCATACTGACATATGTCAACTGTATTTCTTTGCAAGTCCTTGTCCTTTTCTGAGTTAAATCCTTGCAGCATAACTTTCTTTCCACTATTGATTAGATTCTCCATAGTTTCTTATCTTTCATTATTAAATTTCCCCAACTCATGTTATTAGGTTAAACATTGGTGTTCCCTTGGAAACACAGGTGTAAAACCTTTGCTTTGATGACCATTCTACATATATTAAATGAACGTACTAGTCTTATTTCTCATAGTCAATAAAATCGCTCAAATAATAAAGACAAACAATTGATATGAGCAATTTGACATTTATTAATCTATTATTCCTTGCACTCAACAAATAATGGGTGCCTACAGTGTCTCAGAAAAGAGAAAATATATTACAAAATATAATCTAATGATGAAATTTATTTTAAAAAGAATGTCAACAATTTTGGATATATAATTTGATAAAGGCTAAATGAATGAGGCAAATTATAAAATCAAGAAATAAAATAGATCAAACTATCAGCATATAGTGTTATATTTTCAAGTGACACTTCTAATCCAATATCACTAAATTATTTTGCTTAGATATGAACTCTAATGTTTTAGCAACATGATTTTATGCTACTGGCCTCTGGATTTTGAGGACAGTGAACTTTATGTGTGTATTTTCAAATATCTATACCCTTTTATAAGCATATTATTTGCATATATTTTCACATATTTGTACACAAAGGAGGTCAAATCAGAGAAGGAAGGGAAAGTGGACTTTTCAGACTAAATTGAGTGGAGTGGGATGTAGGATGACATTAGTCTACCTTCATCAGCCTCCAGAAGTCCTGGAAACAACTGAGACCACTTGTAATTGAGCTAACAGTCTGATTTCAAGTTAGGTGCATCTGAAGTCATTAGAGCTGTTGGCACAACAGTCTCAGATCTATAGCAGCAAATGTAACAGGACCCACGCAAACAGGAAAAAGGCTTTCATGAGGAGCCTTGGGGGAGGCACAGCTAGCTGCTTGTCTGGACATCTTCATCTTGGTTGCAGGATGACGACCTGTCAGGTCTGTTGGTTCCTTCTAATTTAATTAGCTTTCTTTAGCATAAGTTTTTATACTGGAATCCCATACATATAATAATAATATGAGAAGAACTCCTCACCTAAATGTGCTACATGGTGTGGCAATTGTGGGAGTTACCTGCGGCCTCCTTATTAATGTTTTGGCAAATCCATGGTCAGGATTGACAAAGGAAAACATTTTTTCCCATTTCTGTTACTTTTTTACCATTCTCATAATCTTAGTGTGATATGAGACTCTCAAATTGGTTCATATTCCATGCTGATTCATATCACTTTGATCATTTTTTCAGTATCAAAGCTGTTGTACTTGCTGCATAGTTCTTAAGGTTTTAACCTGAGCTTGATAAAAAGTAGAGATATCCTGCCTCTAGTACTCAGAATTCATCAATGACGCTTCAGTGGTAGGGCTATTTCTATCCCTAATTACTTTAATATAGAACTGTGAGTTAAGGCACTCCACAAAATTCTATAATAAATACTTTATGCTTTAAAAAAAGGATGTGATATCGATATAGAAAAGTGATAACATTTCCTAACATAAGTGAGGTACTTGGCTATTTGTCCTAGCATTTACTTTTCTGTATACTCGAAATATTTCATAATTTAAAAATATAATTAACACTTATAAAACAGTAACAAGATTATTTAGCTCATATGACCAGATGGTCTAGATTTAGTTTTAGGGTTCATTTGATTTAACTGTACAATGACATCTTCAGGAATGGCAAGGCTTTTCTGAAGAAGTGTGAGTAGCCTCTTTTTCATATAGGTGCTAGAACTAGTCCGTCATGTCTATCTCACTGGCCCTGATTGTGTGTGCCAAGGTACCAAGGGAAGGCCATGTACTGGTTGGCATAGAGTGGATTACCTCAACCAACCACTGTGTGAGAGAGATGGCATTGCCTTGATTGAGTTAGACAATGCAGATCCTACCCCCAAATTCCCACAATTCATAAAATTGGAAAAGGAATGGGTCTGGGGGAGACATCCCCAGTAGTCACTGCATTTTCCTCTTCCACTGAAGCCACATCCACCTATGGCTATTGGAAGGCTTCTTCCATCACATGCCACCTGGCTTTCCCAGCTACAGTTTGCAAAACAATGCTGCCTCTGATTGGTGATGTAATGCTCAACTGATTAAAATCAATTATAAGTTGGTCAAATTATCCCCCATACACATTTTAATTAGCTGCATTTATCTAAATTTCTACTCTACACATAAGAGAGAGCTTACCCATTTTCAAGGTCATATTAGAATGTCATCAGAGTATAGCATGTTGTATGATATGAATGATAGCAATAGATAACTGAGTGTTTATGAGCAACAAAAGAAAAAATTGCCCCTAAAGAGAAAGATTTCACTAACTTCTGAACACAGCAAAATGGTAATTATTCTGAATTTTCCAGTTTATGATGACAGACTGTATTGATACAGTTGAAACACCTGTACTATGACATGACAAATAAAATAGACCTGTTTTGAAACCAGTCTGTTCCTTTGGCTTCCCAGATGCACCAAAGATGAAGCAGGAGGCTGTCCTGGGAACAGACTAGTGAGTTGGCCAAGCTCATTGGCTTGACTGGATGGACGAAAATATTTTTTTTGACCTTGAACTTATTAGGGTTTAAACTGTGCTTTGTCTGCTCCTTGCTGTATATTTTAAGCATTGTAAGGTATGGACATATCTTCATCAAACCTTTACCATAAATTTCAGCCATAAAAATAAGCACTGGTAGATGTTCCCAGAGACTAAAAGAAATCAGGACAACTAAATGAGAGTCTGACATTGAATCTAAATGGATGTTATTACATTCTGCCCCTTTTCATTTGGTTTGACAGGAATCTCCAAATAGAGACTCTGAGTGGAGTTGCTATGGACAGATGTTCAGATTCCCTCACCCTGGCCTTCCCTGGAGCAGCAGAAAGCCTTTGTGATGGAACTGCTCGGGTACCAGTGGCTGAAATTAATATATGATTTTTGAGGCAGAAGTTAGAATGTTTGTAGGCCTGGCTTTGAAAACTATTAATAAGATTTTATTAAATCTGACGATGGAAATGTTAAATATAATACAGTCAGGATGCTTGATCTGTTCCCATTCCCAGGAGGACTTTGATGTTGGCAGTGTCAATGTCTCCCTTTTTAATTGATGTTGATGTGGGGACATCTGTACTTATCCAACAGATGAAAGAGACCAGGAATTAATAAGGGGAATAATAAACCTATAAAGGCAGGCAACATTGTGAGCTTTTAAATATTTAGCTTGCTTAGTAAACATATTAATTAATCTGTAAATGTATAGTTTATATCAGGACTGTCGAACTACCGCCTGCAGGCCAAATCCCTGTGACCACCTGTCTTCGCAAACAAAATTTAATTGGAAGAGAGTCCCACCCATTTGTTTACAGATTGCTGTTTTTGCACTGCAAGGACAGAGTTGAGTAGTTATGACAGGAATCATGTCACCACAAAGCCTAAACCATTAGTGTCTAGCCCTTTACAGAAAAGGTATGCCAAACCTCAGTCAATACCAGCCTCTTTCACAAATACTTTTTTTTGTGTGTGTAAACAATCATACTTCCATAGTTGTTAATGTGCATTTCAACATACATCTTAACTTCATACTTTTTCTAACCTAAAAAAGAGCCTCTAATTTGGTAAAAGTTTGAGTCCCAAAAAGTGGGTTCCAAGTTTTTCGTTTTCTTTTCTTTCTTAATTTTTGATATTTTTCAAATCAAACTGTCTGAAATTATTTCCCCATTTCAGCAGGATGCGGAGCGTGACATCCTCCGTGTCCCAGGGAAGTATGGCATACATAATGCATGAGTCTTTGGGAAGATCTGAGCCTTTGAATATACAATTACACTTTGGGCTTAAAATGGAAAGTGCCATGTTTGGAAGCAACTTGAAGTTTCCCAAAATATTTGTTTGCAGTTCTAATTTCAATAATTAACATAGGGATTAAAACATGTTTCTTATCTTTCAATTCCAGCAGTGAGGTCAGCACCTCACAGCTACAGGGGAAAAAAATGCCTTTAGAGCTTCCCAAGTAAAGCCAGCAAAAATGTTGTTTCAGCGGCAAACCCTTTACAGGGAGGAGATCTCTGCAGGTTGTTGAATTGATGGGCCTGCACCTTGATGTGGTGTGAGACATACTGTTTTCTCTCTTTTTCCTGAATGCTCTATACCATGGGCCTCTGACAAGAGCAAAGAGAGGAGATGCAGAATGTTCTTTTCATCTATATGACCATAAAAACTGGACAACTTTGGTTCTCCCTTTATTGTTTTTAGTCTTTTTCTATTTCTTTCTTTTCAAACCCTACTACTTCTGAGAAGAGATAAATCCACACATGCATAACCCCAGACTCCAACTTCTGGGCCTCCACAGGCTCTTTTTGCTCCAAGCTTTCTTCCTGAAGCAGAAGTAAATCTGCAAACAGGGTATTAAGTGTAGTTTTGCTGAGGGAAGTTCTTTCAGCTTTTGCAATCCCCTGGAGCAGAAAGGCTCAGAAGCTGTTTTTCAGTTTTCATCTCTTACCTGTGTTTCCTTACTATTTACAGAAATAATAAATTTTATTTCCAGGTGGCATTGCTACTTGAAAGAATCCCTTCCTCAAACCTCAGATATGAAAGCTGAGTTTTATCTTCTCCCCCACCCCTCATTATATGTAGAGGGAGGATAGCTGTGATGTCTGCTATTCTGGCTTTGTAATATCAAATCAGTCCCTTTAGATCTCTTGAGATAAAGCAGTGGGATATACTATCAAGGAAAACAGGAACCATCTGGCATTTACAGATTGGCCCTGCTATCACATTGGTTGTCCTATGGAGTGAGCATCATGGAGTTGCACCATGGCAGAAAGTTGAAGTAATGATTCAATCCATGAATTCCAACTAAATGGAGGAGTTACAGGCAGAACTCAATAGGACTATGAAATTTGGGACATGTATATCCACCCACCTATGTTGTCTTAGTCCATTTAGGCTGCTATAACAAAAATATCATAAACTGAGTAGCTTATAAACAACAAACACATATTTTTCACAATTCTGGAGGCTGGGAAGTCCAAGATTAATGGGCCAGTAGATACAGTGTCTGGTGAGGTCCCATTCCTCATACTTGGTGGCTTTTCTCTGTATCGTCACATGGTGGAAGAAACAAACAAGCTCTCTGGTGCCTCTTTTATTAGGGCTCTAATAATATTCATGAGGGCTCTCCCCTCAGGACCTAATCACCTCCTAAATATCCTACCTCTTAATACTGTCACATTGGAAATTAGTTTCAACATATGAATTTTGGGGGACACATTCAGACCATACCACATGTGAATATTTTAATTTGACCAGAAGTTCTACTGTGCCTATAATCCTTCCTTGGTGGCTGATGTTAGAACATTTGAAGCTACCTCCTTACCTTAACTCCTTCTGGGTTTCATTTTGATTTTATGACCTTGAATGTTTCTAAGGTCTCTGAGATAGTCTTTGTATTCTATTTCTAGGTTTCCTTTGAAATTATGTTCTAAGGACATTGCCTTAAATTTCTTCCATGGCTTTTTATTAAGTGCCTATGTGATGGTTGTTCTTCAGCATCCCTCAGATCCATTTCTATCCTCCTCTATTCAGCTCTGTGCCTCAGGAAGCTGACCCCCATCCTGAATTTCTGAGTTCCATTGACCTCCGTCTTCCATTGGCTTTGGCCAATTAACAGCATCACCAAGATTGTCAAGGACAGGAAACAATAGAAGTGAGGGCATACACCCCTGTTCCCTCCACCCCCATGTAGGCTGCGTCACTGGGGCCATTTTTTTTTCCTCCAGGACTGCAACCCCTCCCCTGTGGCTTTAGCGCTCACTGTGCTCCAGTACTCCTTTAGACTCACAAATTTTTTCTTGGGGCCTCAGAATTATAAAGACTTCCCATGGTTAATAATTTCTAGGTACCCCAAATTTCTTTTAGATTTCCTTCTGCTGACACTTCTCTAGGTACTCCCTATAGGAAAAAATCTCTTACTATTTGAATAGAATTCTATATTCCTCCAGGAAGTGAACAGTACAACCTACTATATGCTAGGCACTATCCTATGCCTGAGGATACACTATGAACAAAACCAGGAAATCCTCCCCTTGTGTCATTCTTTTCTAATAGAGGAAACCAACAATGAAAATATAGAAGAAAATAAATATATATAATATGTCATTGGTGCCATGAAGTGACATAACTAATCATATTAACTATGTTGGTGATGCTATAGAGTGACATTAAAAAGACCAAGGGGAGACAGGGAGCTGGTGAGGGCCGAGATCAGGTTAACGTGGTTTTAAATATCAGTTGAGGGAAGGCCTCATGAGAAAGTGACATGTGAGCAAGGACACAGAAATCGTGTTTCTGCTTCTTAGGTGGAACCATGTTAGAACATGAGAAGGATACCTACTTATCTTAGCTCCACTTAGAATTGCCTCTCCAGAGATTTATTTTAATTTTATATCTGCCATTTTTTTTAAAGATTGCTGAGATAGTCACTTGGAATCCATTTCTAAGTTTCCTTTGAACTATATTTTAAGAATATTGCCTTGCATTTGTTCAATTGGTCTTTACTGAACACCTGTGAACTAATTGCTCTTTATTTGTCTTCTCAGAGGTTTAGGGACAAGAGGAAAAACAGGTCAACTAGTTAGGAATATATAGCAATAATTTAGAAAAAGGTGATGGTAGCTTGGCCTGGGTGGCAATGGTACAAGAAATGTATGGCCAAATTCTGAATTAATTCTGAATGTGGAGCCAACAGAATTTCTAAAGAATTATATGAAAGAAAAAGAAAAGATGGGAAATCCCAAGATGTGTGGTAGCTGAAAGGTTAGGAAAGGCTGTAATTACAACCGATTTTGACAAGAAAATCAAGATTTGCACATTTTACATGTTAATTCTGAAATGTTTGTTGATATTCAAATGGAGATGCCCTGAGGTAATTAAGTTTGAAATTTTAAACTTAAAGACGGAGTTCAGAAAGAAGAAAAAAACATTGGGTGGCCGGGCGCGGTGGCTCACGCCTGTAATCCTAGCTCTCTGGGAGGCCGAGACGGGCGGATTGTTTGAGCTCAGGAGTTCGAAACCAGCCTGAGCAAGAGCGAGACCCCGTCTCTACCAAAAATAGAAAAGAAATTAATCAGACAACTAAAAATATATAGAAAAAATTAGCCGGGCATGGTGGCGCATGCCTGTAGTCCCAGCTACTCGGGAGGCTGAGGCAGAAGGATTGCTTGAGCCCAGGAGTTTGAGGTTGCTGTGAGCTAGGCTAACGCCACGGCACTCACTCCCGCCAGGGCAACAGAGTGAGACTCTGCCTCAAAAAAAAAAAAAAAAAAAGAGTGGGCTTGGGAGTGAGATGCCTGGGTTGAATTCTGGCTCTGGTTTTTACTAGCTGTGTAATCTTAGTAAAGTTACTTAATTTTTTGAGCCTAGTTTCCTCATTTGTAAAATGAGAATGAAAATAATACCTCAAGGTTTTTGTGGTGATTACATGAGAAAATGCATGAAAGGGTTTACAAGTGCTTGGCACATAGCACTCAGTAAAGTGTTAACTGATAATATTCATTTTAATGTATGTTGTATATGCCTTATTTTGTGCTTCCTTTGGTTCTTTTAAGAAACTATAATGTCCATAACTGGTTCTTTGATACAGGTTATTAATAGAAAACTCTGCTTTAAAGGATTAAAATAATATAGAGGTAGATTAAACCCTTTTTTTACCCAATTTTCTGCCCTCCCAGAGGTAACCATTTATTAAGAGTTGGCTGTGGACTTGGACAGTCCTTTTTCTCTGTATTTACACGAATGTGTATGTGTATATAGAAATGAAAAAAAATTATATGACTTACCTTTTTCCCAAAGATTATGACTTAGGACTCTTTTCATGTCAGTATGTGTATATCCACTTCATTCTTTCTAATGGATACACAGTATTTAATACTATATGTTTCTCTAGCTTTAAGTACCAGGATCAGTTTAGAGTATATTCTTCTAGTCATTTTTATATGTGTTTACACATATATGAGTACCTTTTGAAATACATAGTTTTGTAGGGTTTTTTCACATAAATGATATATAGATGTATATGTTGTACTACAACTTTTCTTACTTAACAGTATATATGTAGGAGATTTTTATACATCAGTATATATCCATTTCTCATTTTAATTTATTTTTTGAAATGGGGTCTTGCTCTATCACCCAGGCTGGAGTACAGTAATGGGATTGTAGCTCACTGTAGCCTTGAACTGGGCTGTGGCAATCCTCCTGCCTCAGCCTCCCCGGTACCTAGGACTACAGACTCGAGCCAACATGCTCAGCTCATTTTTAAAAATTTTTGTGGAGACTGGGTCTCGCCATGTTACCCAGGCTGGCTTCAAACTCCTGGCCTTAAGCAGTCCTCCTGCCTCAGCCTCCCAGAGTGCTGGGATTACAAATGTGAGCCACCACACCCAGCATGGTTCTTTTATTTCATTAGTCCATTTGTCTATTTTTGTTCTGAAACCACATTGTTTAAGTTACTGTAGCTATATTATATGTAAATATCTGGTAAGGCAAATTCTCAGTGTTGTTTTTGAAAATTTTCTTGGCTTTCCTTGTATTCTTTTTAGAATGAGCTTATCAGTTTTGGACAAAAACATCTCTTTGGGATTTTTTTTTAAGAGACAGTGTTTTGCTCTGTCGCTCAGGCTGGAGTGCAATGGCGGTGTGGTCATAGCTCATAGCAGCCTCGAACTCCTAGACTGGCTCAGGTGATCTTCCTGCCTTAGCCTCGGAGTAGCTAGGACTACAGGCACACACCACCATGCCCAGGTAATTTTTTTATTTTTTGTAGATATTGGGTCTCACTATGTTGTCCAAGCTGGTCTTGAACTCCTGGCCTCAAGCTGTCCTCCCACCTCACTCTCCCAAAGTCTCCCAAAGACTACAGGCATGAGCCACCAAGCCAGACCTCTTTGGGATTTTGATTGGGTTTGCATGGATTTTGGAATAATCTGGAGAGGCTGGAGGAATTGTAAAGATGTTGATATTGGGTCTTTCCAAGGAACATGGTACAGTTTATGTATTTCAGTACATTTTCACATTTGTCTGTTTTGTTTTTTTGAGATGGGGCCTTGCAGTGTCATCCAGGCTGAGGGACAGTGACATGATCATAACTCACTGTAACTTCTAACTTCTAGGCTTAAGAGATCCTCCCGCCTCAGCCTCCCTACGAGTAGCTGGGATTTCAGGGCATGCCACCAGACCTGGCTAAGTTTTTAATTTTTTTGTAGAAACAGGGTCTCATTATGTTGCCCAGGCAGGTCTCGAACTCCTCGTCTCAAGCAGTCCTCCCACTTCAGCCTTCCAAAGTGCCAGGATTACAGGTGTGAGCCACTGTGCCCAGCCTAGTTTTCTTTACACAGGTGTTGCATATTTCTTCTTGAGTTTATTCCTAGGTTAATATTTTATAGCTTTGTTGCTCTTGTGAACAGGATAGTTGTTTTTTTAAAATTATATTCAGAGTGTTGATTTCTGTATGTTGATTTTGTCTTTGGCCTATTTGCTGAGCTCTCTTGTTAGTTCCTATTATAGTGTTTTAGTTGTTTGCTTGGATTTTCTAGGTAGATAATCATATAGTCTGCAAGTTTTGAGTTTTGTCTTCTACTTTCTAACATTCGTACATCTTGTTTTATTTCCTTAGGTGGTAGCAGGAATTCTTGGCTTATTCCTGACTTCAATGATTGTTTATGTGAAAGATACTTACCCTCACTCATAAGATATATGCTAATCGAAACCAGACTGAGATTCCTTGTTTTAAATCTATCAGAATGTTAAAAATCAAAATGTTTGATAACACTTTTTGTTGTTAAGGCTGTGGGGTAAAAGACCTCTCACACACTGCAGGTGGGAGTTTAAATTGGTACAATGGCCATGGAAGGCAATTTGGCAGCATTATATAAACATACACATGTATTACATGCACTTTTCTGGATATATTACTGTACTTCAATAAAAGTTTAAAAAATAGATATGCAAATTTCTTTTGATCTGGTAGTCCTAGTTTATATATATATATGTGTATAAGTAAAATGAAATCTGCAATGTTATTTGAATACTACAAAATAAGAATGAGAAACCTGTATGTACTGAAAAGAAAAGAAAGTGTCTTAAGTTATTATGACAGTAAAAACAGTTTAGTGTATACTATGCAACTTTTTGTGTAGAAAGGGGAGAACATATATTCATATTTATTTATTTGCATAAAGAGACTGGAGGGATACACAAAAATCTAATGAGTGGTTACCTGTTAGGTGAGGTGGGCACTGAATGGATAGGAGACAGGATTGGGAATGCACCTGCCTGTTATATACCTCTTTATTTGATTATTGAACCATACAATTGTATTATAATTTTAAACATTAAAAATAGAAATGGTTTCTTGAATTACTTTAGCTCCTCCAAGGACATTTTTTTTTTGAGACAGGGTCTCACTCTTTTTCCTGGGCTAGAGTGCAGTGGCGTCAGCTCACTCCAACTTCAAACTCCTGAGCTCAAGCAATCCTCCTGCCTCAGCCTGCCATATAGCTGTGACTGCAGGCACGTGCAACCACTCCCAGCTAATTTTTAAAAATTTTTGTAGAGAAGGGGCCTTGCTGTAGAGAAGGGGTCTTGCCTAGGCTGGTCTTAAACCCCTGGCCTCAGATGTGCCTCTGGCCTTGGCCTCTCAAAGTTCTAGGATTACAGGCATGAGGCACACCAGCCTTTTTTCTTTTTCTTGATCTTTCTCTTCTATGTTGCAGGCTTTCTTCAAATGACTGTCTTCTGAATTTGTTCATATTTAAGAATGAGCTAGTAGAAGGGCTGACTGGGAGTTCTGTGCACCTGGGCAGGGTTGTCAACTTTGAGGTGAGTGGGTGGGCACTTGGAGGGCCCAAATGCCAGAAGGCAGAGGGCTTTGCTCTAGGGTACCCTAATTCTTCTCAGTTTATTGAATTTGGTATTCTACTTGCAGAGATTTATTTCTTTTGGGGGAAGGACTCATCAACTGTTTCATAATTTAGACCTCAGTTAATTTCTATTTTCAGCCTTTTTCTTATTCTGGCCCTCTGTGGGATCAGTCTTCTCTTGTGTGTGGAGCCTCTCTGGGATTTTGCCCTGCAAGTCTGCTCTCTCCTGGGTTAGAAACCTTTCTATTACATATTTTAGGTTGTAGCATACTTTATTTGTGTTATCAGCCAGTTCTTTTAGGTTTGCTCTCTGTCAGAAATTGTTGAAATCTTTTTTTCCCTCTTCCTGAAATGGAAGAAATTGTTGAAATCTTGTTTCTGCTATGCCATTTCCCATTCAGGTCCTTGACTTGTGATTTATACTTTTGTACTCCTTTACCATCACTTTTCTGGGGTCTCGGAAAGTGCAAGAGATATGGATGTTCAATTCACCTTCTTAAACCAGAAGTCAAAGGTAGTATATCTTTTTTTTTTTTTTTTTTTGAGACAGAGTCTCACTCTGTTGCCCTGGCTAGAGTGAGTGCCGTGGCGTCATCCTAGCTCACAGCAACCTCAAACTCCTGGGCTCAAGCAATCCTTCTGCCTCGGCCTCCCAAGTAGCTGGGACT
>CAUYRB010018013.1:0-17217 GCA_963574695.1 Propithecus perrieri | reverse complement strand
CGATTAATTTCTTTCTATTTTTAGTAGAGACGGGGTCTCGCTCTTGCTCAGGCTGGTCTCGAACTCCTGAGCTCAAACAATCCGCCCGCCTCGGCCTCCCAGAGAGCTAGGATTACAGGCGTGAGCCACCGCGCCCGGCTACATGTGATATTTTGATACAGGCAAACAATGTGAATTAATCAAATCAGGGTAATTGGGAAAACCATCACCTCAGATATTTAACATTTCTTTGTGTTAGTATCATTTCAATTCTACTCTTTTAGTTATTTTAAAGTATGCTCTAATTTATTATTGTTTGTAGTCACTTTGTTGTGATATCAAATATTGTTCATTTCATCTAATTATCTAACTGTATTTTTGTACCTATTAACCATCCTCACTTTATCTCTTTTCCCATTACCCTTCCCAGCCTCTGGTAACCATCATTCTACTCTCTGTCTCCATGAGATCAATTTATTTTAATATTTAGCTCCCACATATGAATGAGAACATGCAAGATTTGTCTTTCTGTGCTTGGCTTATTTCATGTAACATAATGTTCTCTAGTTATTGCAAATGGCAGGATTTCATTCTTTTTCTGGCTGAATAATATTCCATTGTATATATGTACCATAATTTCTTTATCCATTCATCCACTGATGGACACTTAGGTTGATTCCATAACTTGGTTATTGTGAATAGTCCTGAAATAAACATGAGAGTGCAGATATATTGTTGGTATACTGAATTCCCATCCTTTGGACATATACACAGCAGTGGGATTGCTAAGTCATAGGGTAGTTATTTTTAGTTTTTTGAGAAATCTCAAAAACTATTTTTTTTCATAGTAGTTACACTAATTACATTCCCACCAACTGCATGTAAGCATTCCCCTTTCTCCACATCCTCACCAGCTTTAGTGATTTCCAGTGTTTTTGATAAAAGCCATTTTAACTGGGGTGAGATGATATTTCACTGTAGTTGTGATTCATATTTCTCTGATGACTAGTGATGTTGAGCATTTTTTAATATACTGGTTGACCATTTATATGTCTTCTTTTAAGAAATGTCTATTTGTATCTTTTGCCTATTTTTAATTGGATTATTTGATATTTTTCTATTGAGTTGTTGGAGATCCTTATATATGATAGTTATTAGTACCTTGTCAGATGAGTAGTTTTCAAATATTTTCTCACATTCTGTGAGTTGTCTCTTTACTTTATTGATTGTTTCTTTTGCTGTGCAGAAGATTTTTAGCTTGATATGATCCCATTTGTCCAATCTTACTTTGATTTGCTGTGTTTTGGGATTATTACTCAAGATGTGCTTTCCCAGCCCAATGTCCTGAATAATTTCTGAATGTTTTCTTTTAGTAGTTTCATAGTTTCAGGCCTTAATTTAAGTAGTTAATCTATTTTGATTTGATTTTTTTAATATGGCAAGAGATAAGGCTCTAGTTTCATTCTTCAGCATATGGATATCCAGTTTTCCCAGCACCATTTATTGAAGAGACTATCCTTTCTCCACTTTATGTTCTTGGCACCTTTGTTGAAGATAAGTTCATTATAGATGTGTGGATTTATGCCTGGGTTCTTTATTCTGTTCCCTTGGTGTATGTATCTGTTTTTATGCCAGTATCATGCTGTTTTTTTTACTACAACTCTGGAGTGTAATTGGAAGTCAGGTAATGTGATTCCTCCAGTTTTCTTCTTTTACTCAGAGTTGCTTTGGCTATTCTGGATCTTTAGCGACTCCATATAAATTTTAGGATTATTTTTTCTGTTTCCGTGAGGAATGCCATTGGTATTTTGAAGGGGATTACATTGAATCTTTAGATTGCTTTGGGTGGTATGGATATTTTAACATTATTAGTTCTTCCAATCCACAAGCATTTGTGTGTGTGTGTGTGTGTGTGTGTGTCCTCTTCAATTTCTTTCATCAATGATTTGTAGTTTTCGTTATAGAGATTTTTCACTTTTTTGGTTAGGTTTATTCCTAGGTATGTTATTTTATTTGTAGCTATTGTAAATGGGATTGTTTTCTTGGTTTCTTTTTCAGATTACTTACTATCGGCATATAGAAATGCTACTGATTTTTGTTTGTTGATTTTGTATCCTGCAGCTTTACTGAATTTATGTATTAGTTCTAATAGTTTTGGGGTGGAGTCTTTAGGTTTCTCTAGATATAAGACCATATCATCTGCAAACAAGGATAATTTGACTTCTTTCTTTTCAATTTGGATGCCTTTTATTTCTTTATCTTGCCTTCTTGCTCTAGCTAGACGTTCCAATACTATGTAGTATAATAATGGTGAGAGTGGACATCCTTGGTTACTTTCAGATCTTAGAGCAAAGACTTTCAGTTTTTTCCCATTCATTATGATACTAGCTGTGAGTTTTTTATGTATATCTTTTATCATCTTGAGGTAAATTCCTTCTATACCCAGTATTTTGAGAGTTTTTATCCTAGAAAGGATGTTGAATTTTATTGACTGTTTTTTCAGCATCAGTTGAAATAATTATATGGTTTTGTTCTTTGTTCTGTTGATATGATGTATCACATTGATTGATTTGCATATCTTGAACCATCTTTGCATCACTGGGATGAATTCCACTTGAACATGATAAATAAACTTCTCAATGTGTTGTTGAATTTCGTTTGCCGTATTGTTGAGGATTTTTTACATCTATGTTCATCAGAGATATTGGCCTATAGTTTTCTTTTTGTTGTTGTGTCTTTGTCTGGTTTTGGTATCAGGGTAATACAAGCCTCATACAATGAGTTTGGGAGTATCTTCTCCCTGATTTTTTGGATTAGTTTAAGTAGGTTTGATACTAGTTCTTCTTTGAATCCTTGGTAGAATTCAGCAGTGAGACCATTAGGTCCTGGGCTTTTCTTTGATGGGAGATTTTTATTACTGCTTCTATCTCATTACTTGTTATGGTTTATTCAGGTTTTGGATTTCTTCCTGCTTCAAACTTGGTAGGTTGTATGTGTCTACTGATTTATCCATTTCTTCTAGGTTTTCCACGTTATTGCATATATTTGCTCAAAGTAGTCTCTAATGATCCTTTGGATTGCTGTAGTATCACTTGTAATGTCTCCTTTGTCATATTCTGATTTTATTTACTTGGATTTTTTTTCTTTTTTAAAAAATTAATCTGTCTAAAAGTGTGTCTATTTTGTTTATCTTATTAATTTTTTTGTTTCATTGATCTTTTGTATTTTTTCTTTTCATTTATTTCTGCTTTGATATTTATTATTTCTATCCTTCTACTCTTCTTGGGTTTGATTTGCTCTTGTTTTTCTAGTTCTTTGAGATAAATTGTTAGGTTGTTTATTTGAAGTTTTACTACTTCTTTGATGTAGGCTTTCTTCTTGTTACTTCTTTTTCTGTTTCCCATGTTTGAATATGTTGTATTTTCATTTTCATTTGTTTCAAGAAATTATTAAATTTCCTTTTTAATCTCTTCATTGACCCATTCGTCATTCAGAAGTATGTTGTTTAATGTCCATGTGTTTCTATTTTTCCAGTGTTCCACATGTTATTGATTTCTAGCTTTATCCCATGGGGTAATGTCAGAAAATATCGGTTTAGTCTGAAAATATCGGTTCTTGGCATACCCATGGCTAAAGAATGACCAGACACACCAAAGTTAGGCAAGCACGAAAATAAGGTTAATTGAGAGAAAGATAGGATTATAGGACAAAGGCAAGATATCGGTTTACAGAGCATGATGCATACACCACAGAGGACAACTGGACCCATTGTCACAGCAAAGGGAGAGCAAAAGGAAGGGTGCAAAAGGGAATGGTTATGGTCTCCGTCTTGTTTTATAGTGTCTGGATTGGAACCTCCCTAGTGGCTCAGATGTTACCATGGAATTGCTTTCACTGGACAGTTGGGAGTTACATTACAACATATGCGGTTTGTTCAGGTCAACATCTGGACTCTGTGGTACCTATGCTGCTTGGGCTAGACAGTCCTTTGTATTCCTTTGCAGCTGGCACATTAAGTTACTTAATGATTGGCAGATTCATAGGATATTTCCTCTTCCCCAGGTATGGCAGCTTCTTGGGAGATTAAGTGGGGCAGGACCAAGATGGGGGCCATAGCACTCACTTTTGTCCCTAGGAGACCAAGAATCCCTCACTATCTACTTAACAGTCAGAGAAAATGTGTGATATGATTTCAATTTTTTTGAATTTTTTTGAGACTTATTTTGTGGCCTAACATATGGTCTATCTTTGAGAATGATCCATGAGCTGAGAAGAAGACCATGAATTCTGTAGCTGTTGGATGAAATTTTCTGCAAATATCTACTAGGTCCATTTGGTCTATAGTGAAGATTAAGTCCAATGCTTCTTTGTCAATTTTCTGTCTGGATGATTTGTCCAATGCTGAAAGTGGAGTGTTGAGGTCTCCAACAATTATGGTATTGGTTCTCTTTCTGTCTTTAGCTCTGGTACTATTTGCTTTATATATCTGTATGCTCCCATGTGCATATATATTTAGAATTGTTATACCCTCTTGTTGAATTGACCCCCTTAGCATTATATAATGACCTTCTTTGTCTCTTTTTGCAGCTTTATCTGATAGAAGTATAACTACTGCTCTCTTTTTTGGCTTCTATTTGCATGGAATATCTTTTTCCATCCCTTTATTTTCAGTCTATGTGTGTCTTTATTTGTCAGTTTTGGCCTTGTGCTAACATCATAGAGTGTACTTACACAAACCTAGATTGAATAGACTACTACACACATAGGTTATATTGTATATAGCCTATTGCTCCTAGCCTACGAATCTGTACTGCTTGTTACTGTGCTGAATACTGTGGGCAATTGTAACACAATGATAAGTATTTGTGTATCTAAACATAGAAAAGATACAGTAAAAATACAGTTTTATAATATTATAGAACGAATGTTGTATACATAGTCTGTTACTGACCAAGAAATCATTATGGGGTGTATGACTGTAATATATTTTAAACTTCAGCCAGACTTTAGGAGAAGTGTTAAACCAAAGAGTAAATATAAATGCTGACAAACAGTTTTATAGTAAGAGATTAAAAAAAGCTGAACTTTGAGCCAGTGTGTCTTCAGGGAAATATTGAGTTGACAGTCAAGACAAAGGATATTGTCAGAATATACATGAATGGGATATAAGAAAATAAATGTGTTAAGAATCTGAAGATAGTAGGGCACTATTTAAAGAACTTCATCACTAGTTTTGGTAAAAATTGATTTGAATAGCTCCAGAGAGTTGACCAGGTCTCTTTTCCATATTGATTATTTTGGGCTAAAGGTCACTGAGAACCAGCAGATAAAAGAAAAGTTTTTCTTTTGTAGAGAAAAAAATTTACATTTATTAAAGAAATTTCCATTTGTAAAAGGTGTCTCTCTGTCCCTATACCAGGAAGGGGAGGACTCTTAACAACTGTTATCAGTGAGGAATATCTAAACTGAAATCTCCATAACAAACCTTACTAAATAACTCCTGTTTACTATAGTTTTCCTGGTCACTTTCCCATGCTTGCCTCTCCCACTCAGAAGCCCAAACCCCTTTTCCTTCAGCCTAAGATGGTACATGAGCCCAAATTCAAACCACCTCTTTGGGTTACTCATTGCTGCATGCTCCCATGTATTCTTTACCCTTGCAAGTCTTTCTGATTTGTTGGGCACTGAAGTCCTTGTCCTACTTTTTTGTGTGGTTCACTCTCAGAGGAGTGATGTGTTGAGAAAACACAATTCAATGGTTATCGAAAGGGAGTGAAGTGCTAGCTGTACTCCTGACGTAACTGTCATGGACACCCAATTCCCTGCATCACGTGGAAATCCCCTCACTTTTTCAGTGTTTTCTCTTCACTCTGGTTCTGTTCCAGGGCTCCCTCCTCAATTCTCCTTAGACATTCTTTCTTCACCCCTTCCCTGACCAAGTCCACCCCCACACTCTTAGCCTTCCTAACACTTTCTTATAGATGACCTGCATGTAAAGTTCATGTGCCGGCCTGAATTTTGCCCCTTTTCTCTAGTTTCTCTAGGTCTGTCAGATTCTCTCCCATTCTCCAGATTTTTTATCCAAGCTCAAAGAAGGAAACTCTTGGGTCAGCAATCTTGTTCTTAGTTCTTTGTGTGTTCTTGATGAAGAATGCTCAGATGCACTGAAAACGTGGTAAGCATGAAAATGAGGCTTATTGAGGAAGAGCAAGATATGTTCACCACAGATGACGAATGGGCCCCTATCATAAAAAGAGGCTCTGATTATGGTCTGGGGTCCAGTTTTATACTGTCCTGATTGCGCCCTCTTTGTGGTTCAGATGTCATCATGGAACCATTTTGATGGACATTTAATGGAATGATAATTATTAGCCTTAGGTTACTCTAGGTCACTTTCCTCTATCACTTCTAGACTCTCGGTCACTATCATATAGCCTCCATGATTTAACCCCTCCTTAACAAAACTGCTGCCATCAGTAAACCAGAGATAGGCTTGAAGGATGGGGACTAAGGATAGATCTGCCTGGGGAAGGTAGTGGTAGAGTATAATCTCTTCACAATTATACAGTAGCCTACTAGGTTCCCTTATTGTTTCTTCTTGAAGAAGAGTGGCAGGGTTAAGTCCAGAGCAGGTCTTAATTTTTAATTCAGGGGTTTCTATTAACATAGTCTGGAATTTTAATAGGCACCTATCTGAGATCCATTTTGTCACCCTTCCCTGAAGGAGCTTGGAGACCCAGAGAGAGATTCTAATGGTAAGGGAAGTTCCCATAATGAATGTAGTGGCCTCTGGTAAGAGTAAAGATATGGCTGCTATTGCCTTCAAACAGTCAGGCCATCCTGCAGCTGTGGGGTCCAATTTCTTTGATTTATAGGCCACTAGTTTTAACTGTGGCCACAAAAGCTGTGTTAACACCCACAGAGCTATTCCCTGTTTCTCAAGGGCCTATAAAAAGAAGGTTCTCTGAGGATGTGGTAGGCCCTTGGCCAGGGCTTGAAGACTTTTTCAATGCCCGAACAGCCTGTTTTTGTTCAGGCCCCCATATTAGACACCTTATTGGTGTCTCCTTTTAGGCTTTTACAAAGGGGCTTAGCCAGAAGCCCATAATTAGGTATCTGAATTCAGCAAAACCCCATAAGCCCAAGAAAAGAGCACAGAAGGGGCCAAGTGGTGGGTTCAGGTAGGTGAACTATGACCCAGATGTGCTTCAGGGACATCTGTCATTTTCCCAGGGTGAGAGCAAGCCTCCAGTATGTCACTTTAGGTTGAGCCAGTTGGACTTTGGGATAGGACACCCTGTACCTCCTGTCAGCCAGGAATCATAGTACTCAAATGGCATGTTCCCTCACCTCCTCTAACCTCAGGGAACAGATCAGTAGGTCATAGACATATTGAAGCACCACACTCTGGTGGAGTTGGAGGTCATCTAGATCTTTCCCCAAGGCCTTCCTAAAAAGATGAGGGCTATTCTGGAGCCCTTGTGGCAACACCATCCAGGTTAATTGGTTGGGTATACCATATAGGAGCATCCATTCAAGAGCAAAAAAAAAAAAAAATCGCAGTCAGGGTAGAGAAGGATGGAAAATAAGGCATCCTGTAAGTCTAGTATGCTGCAATAAGTGGTTTCTGGGGGGAATGTTGCTCAGTAACATATAAGGATTGGGCACCACAGATTGCAAAGGCACTACCACCTCATTGCCCTTAAGTCTTGCACCAATTAATAAGTACCATCCTTTTTTCAGATAGGTAAGACGGGTGTTACAAAGAGCAAGTTGGAACAAGTAGACCTGAAACTAGGAACTTTCTTATAAGGGCTTGAAGACCTGCCCAGGCCTCAGGCTGCAAGGAATATTGCTTAACAAAGGGATGTCCTTGCTGTGGTTTGAGATGAGCCATAACCAGCTGGGCCATTCTGGCACAGCCTGGGGAACCAATGTTCCAAACTACCACAGGGATATTTGCCTCCCAGTCCTGTTGATCTTGGCCCCAGACATGTGAATCTGTTAAGAGGCCTGTGAGGCTGGGTTCTTCGTGAGGGTAGAAAGAAACCTGTGCTCACAATTTAGAAAGCAAGTCACATCTTAGCAGGTTGACAGGACAAGTACGAATTGCCAGAAATTAATGTTCAATGATCATGTCCTCCCACAAGCAAAGCAAAGGGAAAGTGAAGAATTCTTTGGTACAGACCCTGGAGACTCCAGTGACCATACAGAATTGAGTGCTCAGTTTTCCAAAGTAGGTGAGAAGGGCAAAGTTGGCAAAGCCTATATCAAGAAGAAAACTTACTGGCCTACCTGCCACCAGGAGGGTTACCCTTGACTCCAGTCCAGTGATAATCATCTGCCAAGGTGGCTGATGGGAGTGGGCTTCATCATTTTTGTACCATAATCCAGTCTGGGGATCAACTTCTCTCCTGGGACAGTCCCATAGCACAGAGTGCAGTCCAGTGATCTGTTTGATGTCACCAGTGACAAGGCACCCTGGATGGCCTGTCCTCATTAGGGCAGTCTTTGGCCCAATACCCTTCTACCCTTCCTGTCAGCAGATGTGGCACCAGAGATCCCTTCTTTGGTGGGGCCTCTGGCCTTTGGTCTGATTGTGGACACCAATGCTGCCATTAACTGGGCATGCCTAGACTCCTTCCTCAGCTCCTTCTCCTGAGCTTGAGACTCAAGCTCAGAAGTTCTGTTATAGAAAACAGAATTAGTAGCATTCACCATGTGATCCAGGAAGGTGCTAGGGTCCTAGACAAGCTTCTGGAGCTTTTTCCTAATATCTAGTGCTGCTAGGGTCAAGAACTTGTCAATTAATATCACTTGTCCCTCATAGGAGTTAAGATCAAGAGTAGTATGTCTCTCCACTGCCTCCCAGAGCCAATCCAGGAAGGCTATTGGGTTTTCCTTGAGCACCTGGGTTATGGTGGAGTCCTTGAAATAGCTGACTACATTTTGCCTGGTGGCCTTGAGGCCGACCTGGACACATACTAGAAAGTGTTCTCTCTCCCACTTCTCTTCTGGGAAATTATTATCCCACCCTGGGTCAGTCACAGGCACCGCTGTTTCACCCACTGGTTATCTAGGATTTGAAAGGTGTAATCCAGCAGCAAATTTTCGTGTCTTCATTAACACATCCCATAAGCCCTTCAGTGTGTCCTACTCTGAAGGCCTGTATATAGTGATGCAAATTTGGAACTGGGGTTGGTTTGTTTTAAATAGCAGATGAATCTTGTTTACTTTGGAAGTAGAAATCTTATAGATTTTTCTTCACTTAAAAATATATGAATGCTAACAAAAGTAGATGTCTGGATGATAAGAAATAAATCAGGATTTCATTGATTGACTTTTTCTCCCTCTGAGGTTATTGTATTAATAATTATAAATCTGTAATCCAGGTGAGACAGAGAGAGAAAGAGAATAAGAATGCATGAAACAGAGAGAGAGGAGGTAGGTCTCATAGCTCACTGAAAGATACATTTAAATACTCTAAGCAATTTCTCAGTCCATTTTGAAGAGAAAGTAAAGTAAGTATTAAAACTGTCAAGCATCAGATTTAGACCTTTGGTGGTAGTGATTTTGTTTTATTTTCTGTAATTAAACCTGTTTACTCATTTTCTGAAATTTCGCAGCAGGTATACAGGCAGTTTAAGAAAACCTAATGGTATTGAATAAATTTGGAAGGATGTAATCTTGTTATTAATTGTCATTCATTTGTTTTTTTGCATATCATGATGGCCTTATCTATTTTCCAATTAGTTTTCCCTATTTTTAGGTATCAAGTGATTCCAACAGAAAAATCTCAATGTATTTTATTATGGGTTTGGTAAAAGTGCCCGATCTAGCAGATAATTACACATTGCAAGACACTTTTATAGGCTTTTATTTCATAGCCCATGAAGCTCAATATATTGTGAATTTTATAGTCCATGAAATAAAGAGCTGGTGTAGCAATAAGTTAAACCATTTAAGTTTCAAAAATGAATGTTAATTCTGAGATGCATTATGCTATAGGCCAATTGTCTAATGAGTTTGAGAGTAATTTTATTTTTATATATTTAGAACAGACCTTATCACATAAACAAATTTTACTCAAGAAAAAGTCTGAGACCAGAGAAGTCTGGAAAAATGAGGAATAGATTTCTATTTGGGATTTCAGTCATAATGCAGAGAGGCACATCTCTGACCCTCCAGGGTTCATTTTAGAGCTATATAACCTGTGGTGAATTTTGAAGCAAACCTTGAACTACTATCAAATATAGACAAATGTAGGGCATATAAAGAGTAAAAGTAATAAAAAAGCATCAATTCAAGTCTATAAAATCATGGAGTATTCATTCTTAGAGTGGATCTTATTTTGAATGGAGGATAAATATCTCTTATACCCTATGTGAAAGGATTGAGTTTCTGTGGAAAATGAACATTTATTCGAACATGGACATAGATACTACAATGCTACCCATAACATAAAGGAGTGTTTCTTAATGTGTGTTCCATGGAACACTAGCTTTGTTGAAGCATAAAAAGAATTCTGTGAAAGAGAATTTTGTGGCTAAAAAACCCCAACACTGCATTAAACCCACTTACCTGTTTATTGAGGCAGGATTTATAAGGAATCTATATATGCAATGTACGGGGAAAGGCACCAAGAGGGTGGCAGATCTTGTACCATTTTCCAAACCCATTTAACCATGGTACTCATTGTTCACAGAGCTTAACCCCAGATAGTTTTCTATAGAATACATTTAGTGAAAAAGTGAATTAATGAGTCTATGAATTCCCTCAATTTCTGAGTGTTCAGATGATTATCCTTCAGAAATAAATCTGGCTCTCTCTTAGCCTGGTATAACTTAGGTTTAAAGGGGTAATGCTGGGAGAATGCTAAGGAAAGCTCTTTTCTCTGCCCTTTGTATCCCTTGTTATCCACAAATTAATCAGTCAATTATTTTAAAAAACTGTTTCATTGCGAGAAAGCTATGTACATAGAATCGTATTGGGTACTCAAAGCAAAGGGAAATAAAAGGAATTTATAGCTTGATACCACTTTTTCTGAGACTGTCTTCTAGCAAACTTCTGGTACCTCTGATGTCACCCATTTGAACCACTCCAAGGTAACAACATCAGGCTGAGCCCTGAGCACCACTTGAATTGGCTTTACATAAACGCAAAACTTCCAATAGTCCTAAAAAGTCAATCCTCTAATTGCCCTGTTTTGAAGTTGAGGAAACAAATTTAAGGGGGGTGAGGGGATCACAAAACAAGAAGTGGCCAAGCCTAGTTTCAAACCCAGGTTTCTAGAATTCTGTGTCTTTACCACCAAATTTCCAATTTGCAGGTCGTTCAATCAACTGGTAGCATTAACCAGGCTCTGGAACTGAGATCAGTGATTTAGGTTACACAAAGTGTTCTTCCTTTTAATAATTGTGTGACTGTGTGCGTATCACCCAACTTCTTTGGGTTCTGGTTATTCATCTGTATAATTATGTTAATAATTATGTTAATTTTACCTCATTATATGTCTACCTCATAAGATAGTAGATTTAAAAATTTTTTAAATAGTGAGACTTTTTTAAACAAATGAAATATTATTCAGAAATCTAATTAATAAGAGATATGAAGCAATTTGTTCTGGGTGAAAAGGGGATGGCAGATGGCATTGAAAAGGAGGAAAGTTCTAAAGCTGGTTCAACCTCAAGTTTCCCTTTTTCCTCCTGCCTACTCCACCACAGGCTATCTTAATAACAACTTTGCACATCAGTAGGGTTTAAAAATAATCTTTGAAATACTTTGCCATTTTAATATTCTCATATATATAAAATTGCTTCACATAATGAAATATTAAATAAATTAGTGGCATTATGTTGCTAAATTAGTGATGCAAATCTGTTCTCCGAAACATACTCTGGAATGCAGCACCTTCCAAACATTATCTTGATACTATCTAATGCCTGGGGCAGAGGGCAAACACATTCATTATTTTTAATTACATTCTTATAATACATGGCTTTAATCATGCATGAGAATCATTTTCAGAATTCTAAACTGCCCTAAATACAACCCCTTTTTTAATATTTGCATATTTACTGAATATTTGAAATAGGATTAAATATGTTAACGTTTCTGATTTTCAAAATATAGAGATTTATTAATACATGATTTCATCTTGATTTTTCTTGTACCATTTAGAACAGATATAAAAAAAAGTTCCCAAAAGGAATTTCTACTAATGTATTGTCAAGTAAATTTAATCTAACTTCAAACGCTTTTATATTTTTGATATATTTGCCACAAATTAAACAAATTTCAATTAAAAAATAAAAATTTTAGTTGGAAAATAGTGGGCAGCAAATCTCTTATGTACATTTGAATAGGATAAATGGGATTAACAATTAATTTTGTCATAATCAATACATAGAAGATAATTAAAACTTTGTTTTTAATATTAAGTTTTTATTTATCTATTTTTAGACCAAATAAGCTTTATCAAATATAATTCCTAAAGGGTTCTTTCAATTAAAAAACAAAACAAGTTTTAAGTAGATTTTTTTGGCTTTCATTTAAAAATTCTTACTATTTATGTGCAAAATATTCAACAATTCAAGGTAAAGGTGAAATGAGTTAACTCAGGCTGTTCAAACAGTGATCACTTGCTCATCACAACAACACATACAGTAATTGATATGCTTCAAAAATTATTCCATATACACCAAAGAGATTATGTGTTGGGTCACTGAGTTTAAGTAATTTGGAAAAGTATTTTCATTGTGTTTGAATTCCCTCTTTTTTTAGCCTATTGCTGAAGGGCTAGTTTCATTTTCTTTTTGTATTATTATTTTTATTTAAATAGATTTAAGGGACACATGGTTTTCTGTTATATCGCTGAATTGCATAGTGGAGAATTCCAGGCTTTTAATATACCATCGCCTGACTACTATACAATTTATCCTATAGTAATTTTTCATCCCACATTTCCTTTTTCCCTTCCCCCTTCTGAATCTCCAATGTCCATTAAGCCACTCTGTATGACCATGCAAATCTGTTGCTTAGCTCCGACTTATAAGTGAGAACATGTGATATTTGGTATTATGCTTCTGGGTTACTTCACTTAGAATTATAGCCTCCAATTCTATCCAAGTTGCTGCAAAAGACATTAATTCATTCTTTTTGATGCTGAGTAGTTTTCTATGGTATATGTATACCACCTTTTCTTTATCCACTCATCTATTGGTGAACACTTAGATTGTTTCCATATCTTTGCAATTGTGAATTGTGCTACGGTAAACTTATAAGTACATGAGTCTTTTTGTTACGACTTCTTTTCCTCTGAGTAGATTCCCAGTAGTGAGAATGCTGAATTGAATGGTAGATCTACTTTAAGTTCTTTGAGAAATCTCCATACTTTTTTTATAGAGGTTGTGCTAGTTTACATTCCCACCAACAGTGTAATGTATCCCCACCAACATCTATTTTTTTTTTTTTTTTGACTTTTTGTTAATGGCCATTCTGACAGGGGTAAGGTGGAATCTCATTGTGGTTTTTATTTCTATTTCCCTAATGATTAGTAATGCTCAGCAATTTTTAATATGTTTGTTGGCCATTTGTTTCTCTTCTTTTGAAAAATGTCTGTTCATCTTTTTGCCCACTTTTTAATGGGGTTATTTGTTTTTTTATTGCTGATTTCTTTGGGTTCCTTATAGATTCTGGATATTGGGCCTTTGTCAGATGTATAGCTTGTGAATATTTTCTCCGATTCTGTACGTTGTCTATTTACTCTGTTGATTATTTTCTTTGCTGTGTAGAAATTTTTTAGTTTAATTAAGTCCGATCTATTTATTTTTGTTTTTGTTGTATTTACTTTTGTGGTCTTAGTCATAAGTTCTTTACCTAGGCCAATGTCAAGGATAGTTTTCCTAAGTTTTCTTCTGATATTTTTATGGTATCAGGTCTTACATTTAAGTCTTTAATCCATCTTGAGTTATTTTGTATGTATGGTGGGAAATAGAGATCCAATTTTATTCTTCTCCATGAGTCTATCTAATTTTCTCATCACCATTTATTGGAGAGGGTATTCTTTCCAAAGTGTATGATTTTGTCTGCTTTGGTGAAGATCAGTTGGTTACAAGTATTTGACTTTATTTCTGAGTTCTCTATTCTGTTCTGTTGGTCTATGTGTCTACCTTTATAGCACTATCATGCTGTTTTGGTTGCTCTTGCTATAGAGTATAATTTGAAATCAGGTTATGTAATGCCTCTAGATTTTTCCTTTTTGCTTAGGATTGCTGTGGCAATTCATACTCTTTTTCTGTTGTTCCATATGAATTTTTGGATTTTTTTAATTCTGTGAAAAATTATATTGATATTTTGACAGGAATTGCATTGAATCTGTAAATTACTTTGGGGAATGTAGACATTTTAACAATGATGATTATTCCAATCCATGAGCATGGAATGCTTTTCCGTTTGATTGTGTCATCTATGATTTCTTTCATCAGTGTTTTGTAGTTTTTTTTTTTTTCCTGGAGGTCTTTCACCTTCTTGGTTAAGTATATTAAAATGTATTTTTTTTTGCAACTATTGTAAATGAGATTGAGTTCTTGATTTGATTCTCAACTTGGTTGTTTTATGATTTGTGCATCCTGACATTGTAACCTGAGACTTTACTGTATTCATTTATCCATTTTACAGTTCTTTTGGAGAAGTCTTTAGGATTTTATAGGTATAGAATTATATTGTTGGTAAACAGAAATAGTTGGGCTTCCTCTTTTCTAATTTGGATGTTCATTATTTCTTTCTCTTGCCTGATTGCTCCAGCTAGGACTTTGTCAGTACTGTGATGAATAGAAGTGGAGACAGTGGGCATCCTTGTCTTGTTTCAGTTCTTAGGAAGAAAGTTTTCAACTTTACCCCAATCAGTGTGATGTTGGCTGTGGGTTTGTCATATATGGATTTTATGATTTTTCACGTATGTTATATGCATGTAAAAGTAATTTTCTTTTCAGAAAGAGTGTACTATATATATAACCTAACATTGAGATATGGTTGTGTTTAAATTATATGTATACAGTTCACCCTTAAACGACATGGATTTATGCTGCTCCATTTACTCACAGATTTTTTTCAATAAATATATTGGTAATTTTTTTGGAGACTTGCAACAAGTTGTAAAAAAAGCCTGCTTAGCCTAGAAATATTTAAAAAATTAAGAAATTAAGAAAAATTTGAGTATATCATGAACTCACGAAATATATGTAGATATTCATTTATTTATCTGTTAATCAACTGTTATCAATAAGGCTTCCAGCCAACAATGGGCTATTAGTGAAGTTCTTGAGGAGTTAAAAGTTATACACTGGGTGGTGGTTGGCACACCTAATCCTCATGTAGTTAAAGGGTCAACTGCAATTTACGTTATTCTCTATGAAGCTTTCTTTGAATTCTTTAGTTCACATTTATCTCTCCCTTTTGTCAGTGCTTATATATAAATAATACTTACAGGAACTAATTTAGTATATGAAATGCTGTGAGAATGTAACAGCTTTTATAGAAGAAATATAACCACATTTCCTTCCCCAGAGACCTGTTCTTCTCTACTGGAATGCTCTCTCCTTCGTTCATTCTGATATCTGCCTTCTGGTGACACAGAAACCATTGCAAACCAGAGATATATTTATATCATATATATATGAGACTATATGTACATTATATATAAAATATGTAAGTTAGAAAAAGAAAGTAATTTTTAAATATTAATATAAATGCCCTAATATTTCAGCTTAAAAAAAACAGAAGAATTAATGACACTGAAAAACTGCAAAAATCCTGCCCACTTACGTAAGTTAAGCTTAGACGTCAAAACCCATGGGAAAGGATTTAACTACTACAGTTTATTCGCACCCACTTCTATCTTAAGGGAGGGCAAAGAGTACTTCTATTCCCTCTATTTTATATAGATTGGTTATTTAGTACACCCTTTGTTTGCTATAGACTTTGACATTAAGCCAAAACAGATAGATAAAAGAAGTTCAAACAAATTGGAATCCCAGTGAGAATTTTTACTTCCTCTTCTCCACCATAGACTCTCAGGAGTCCAAAACTGTTAGACATCTAGCTGCTGGGCTTCTGCTTACTGGCAGTTAGTACCATGACCTATGGATTTACCCATACGGAGAGAACAGCTGATTGAAAGTGATTGGTTCACCCATACATCTGACTTGGCCTTCATCTATACTCCTGGGGTTGCAAATGTGAAATAGTGCAAATTTTAGCATACAGTGTAAACACTCGCCCATATACTACCATAGGATTACAAGGAGAAATAGAAGACTAATTACTGGAGCTCATCTTTCAGAAAAACAATGTTTAAACTATCCATAAAGAGAGAGGAAAAAAATAACAAATACTATAAAGTTCATTTTTCTTTGATATGGCAAACGCGTGTATTTTCCAGCTTAAAGCAGTAGTTTGTAAAGATAATAAAAACTCTTAGCTCTGTGGAAGCTCTTTCTTTAGTCTATTGCATTTAAAATAAATTCTGTGGGTTAATAAGCCAGTGTCCTACAGGTTTTGTTTTTAAAATAAATCCTACTACAGCAGCCATTCATTATCTGATTATATTTGTCTCATATAATTTTGAGATTATTTCCTATAAAGCTAATTTTAAAATTTTATCCTCTCTTTCTGGAAGAAGAACAGTGTTTTTTTTTTTTAAAATGTCATATCCACAACTTTCACTCATATCTGGGGATATTCCCACGGTATATCCCCAAGTAACTTCAGGCCTGCTGAATTAGAATCTCCATGCTGAACCTCTTAAACCTCTATTTTTTGTATAATTTATACAATATATTTTCACTAAGATTGAAATTTGGGCAATATTGACCTAGATAACTATTTCTGAAAAATACATAAACAAAAAAATAAACTCTAAGAAGACATAAACAATTTTTTATTTATTGTAGTATCACCGCCGAGTAAAGCAAAGTCTGGCACATAGATTTTTTGATGGATGCACAGTTTTATATGGTTTAAAAAAGATTTAAAAGAAATAAAACCAATTTTAAAAAACAAAGCAGAAGAGATGGTTGATGAGCTTTCTTTTAAATGTTTTTTTTTTTTTTTTTTTTTTTTTTGAGACAGAGTCTCACTGTGTTGCCCAGGCTAGAGTGCCGTGGCGTCATCCTAGCTCACAGCAACCTCAAACTCCTGGGCTCAAGTGATCCTTCTGCCTCAGCCTCCCGAGTAGCT
>CAUYRB010018011.1:0-12461 GCA_963574695.1 Propithecus perrieri | reverse complement strand
GAAACCAGCCTGAGCAAGAGCGAGACCCCGTCTCTACTAAAAATAGAAAGAAATTAATTGGACAACTAAAAATATATAGAAAAAATTAGCCGGGCATGGTGGCACATGCCTATAGTCCCAGCTACTCGGGAGGCTGAGGCAAGAGGATCGCTTGAGCCCTGGAGATTGAGGTTGCTGTGAGCGAGGATGACGCCACGGCACTCTAGCCTGGGCAACACAGTGAGACTCTGTCTCAAAAAAAAAAAAAAAAAAAAAAAAAAAAAGAAATCTACATAGGTTCAAATCCCACTCCTGACACCAAAAAAAAAAGAAATCTACATAAAACAGGTAAGAGAGGTAGCTCCCAACCCACAAGGCAGCTAGGAGTAACACAGTTTGGGAACCACTGCGGATCCCAGTTTGTGCTGGAGCTAGGATCAGGACTGCCCCCTGACTCTCAGACCTCGTCTCCTTTCCACTTCACCTATTTGTTGCCTTTGGCCAAGAACACACTCAAAATATCTGTTCAATGAGTGACCTAATCAAATACAAAACTGATAACTAATTTCTTTCTTGAAATTGGGCCAGTATGAGAAACTGGTCACCAAGGCTGAACATAACTTGAGCTGGACCCAGTTTTCAACTCTCTTTTCACTGAAAATAACATCTCATTAATCTAGCCAGGTGTGGGCTGGGTGCAGTGGCTCATACTTGTAATCCTAGCACTCTGGGAGGCCGAGGCAGGAGGATAGCTTGAGCTCAGAAGTTCGAGACCAGCCTGAGCAAAGACTGAGACCCTGTCTCTACAAAAAATAGAACATAATAGCCAGGCGTGGTGGTATGCGCCTGTATTCCCAGCTACTCAGGAGGCTGAGGCAGGATGATCACTTGAGGCCAGGAGTTTGAGGTTGCAGTGAGCTATGATCATGCCATTGCACTCTAGCCAGGGTGACAGAGTGACACTCTGTCTCAAAAAAAAAAAAAAAAATCTAGCCAGATATAGTAGTACATGCCTCTGTAGTCCCAGCTGCTCAGGAGGCTGAGGTGGGAGGATTGCTTGAGTCCAGGAGTTCAAGGCTGCAGTGAGCTATGATCATGCCACTGCATTCCAGCCTGGGTGACAGAGTGAAAAATAAATAAAAATTAAAAATGCCATAGAAAGCAGGTGAACAAAAGGGAGCAGAGAGGCCAGGGAAAAATTACTATCAATTATGAGTAGATTCTATCTGAACCTATCTGACTTCCTTATGTAAGTTAATTATTGGATATTTGTTTCCATACTTGGTGCACATTAAGAAGTGAGATGTTACACACACACACCCCCTCCCCATACCCCCACACACACGCACACAGATACACACACACCAGTGATCTGCAATCCTCTGTTAGCAATCCTGAAATCCAAAAAGCTCTCAACACAGATGTTTTTGTACCTTATTTGGCAACAAAACCTGACCTGACCTGAACTGACTTGAGGCTATTTATGGTCTGTATTTTCCTCACTGAGTGTGAAGGATTGCAGACTTGTATATAAATGGTTCAACTAAATGATGGTAGCCTTGAAATAATAAATTTTTACCTCAAAAGCCACACATTTTGAAATTTATACAATAGCAACTAATAGAGAACAAATATTTAAAATCAGAACTTTCTGAGCTAAAAAGGATCTTATGAGCATAGTCAATCTAGTGCTCTCATTTGCAGAGAGGAAACTGAGGCTCCCGGGGGCCGTGTGACTTGCCCAAGTCAACCAGTTTGCAACATACAGGCTTGTACTTGCTACCCTCACCCTAAGGCAATGTACTTTTGTGACCATTAGTCCCCATTCCCAGGGCCTTTCCCGTAGAAGTGTCACCTCTGGATCCAGCTCTGCTTTTGTCTGATTAGAGTTCCCAAGAGTTCTCCAGAAAGTACTTGGCTCAACTTCAGGGGAAAACAAACAAAAATGTTAATACCTTTCTGCCTCAATTCCATTTTTCTTTCTCAAAATTTGGATGAGTGTACAAATGGTTAATCAAAACACAGCAGTCAATCCTAGCACTGGGCAGGCTGAGGCGGAAGGATCACTTGAGGTCAGGAGTTCGAGACCAGCCTCGGCAAGAGTGAGACCCGTCTCTACTAAAAATAGAAAGAAATTAGCTGGGCAACTAAAATAGAAAAAAAAAAAAATTAGCCGGGTGTGGTGGCGCATGCCTGTAGTCCTAGCTACTCGGGAGGCTGAGGCAGGAGGATCACTTGAGCCTAGGAGTTTGAGGTTGCTGTGAGCTAGGCTGACACCACAGCACTCTAACCCGGACAACAGAGCGAGACTCTGTTTCAAAAAACAAAACAAACAAAAAACAACAGCAACAAAAAAAACCACACAGCAGCCAATACTGTAATGGCGGCCTTGCTGAAATAACAGGAAAATATCTAATCCCTCAATTTCCTAATTACAGCTAAATATCAATCTTGAGCTCTCCCTACTCTCTGCTGTTTCTCTCCCCAACTGGCGGGCACCCTGCAGGGTTCCGTTGTCACAAACATCTGAAAACAGCACAAAGACAGAAAGGAAAAGTAAATCTTTCTCTTTACATTCACCAGCTCACAGCCTTTAGAATTTATTTCTATAGCCTGGAGGTGTTCCTGAGAAGCTCTCGGACAGAGAGCAGGGGGGTAAACTCCTGGCCTTAGTTCCCTGCTGAAAACCACCATATCTCAGGGTCAAAATCACATGCCCTGTGATAAGCCTGACTGCATCTCAGAGATAACCAAGTCTCCAGGCACACAGAAAAAGCAAGAAAGCCAGCTGCCAGCCGCCTGATAATTACTCCTCAACCATTACTATTTTTTTCTCTTTCTCTTTGTCCCCACAAAAGTAGCAGGCCACTTGGCCTCCCTGTTGGCATCTCCCTTCTCTCTTTGGGATGCCTCGCCTCTCCCGCTCTTCCCCCCTCCTGTCTCTCTCCCCCCACCAAAAGGATAAAATTAACTTTTTTTTACTTTGATATCTTAATTTCTGAGTGACAAATCTTTCTCCACCCACACCATGAGCACCTACTAGGCTTTCCACCCTAACAAATACCTCTTATACAGAAAGAGGAAAAAAGGATGATGAATTCACAGTTAACAATGATCTTCTTAGTCCTTTTATCCATTACAGTTAGTGAGTTTATTAACAAGTTGTGTTGAAAATATTGTTTCCCCTGGACAGCTATGGTAGGAAGGGGAAAAAAAAAGGAAAAAAAAAAAAGAAAAGAAAAGAAAGTATTCTGTTTCAAGGGTATATTTCAAAATAAGGATTTAGGACATAAAATAGTCAATAATAAATAGTAGCAGTAGCTATTACTATTTAATGAGGGTCTGTTATATGCCAGGGACTGTGTGAGGTGCTTTACATACAGGTCTTATTTAAACCCCACCATCAACCCTGCCAAGAAGGTATTCTTGCCTCCAATTTAAAGATGAGGAAGCTCAGAGTGGTTATGCCTCCTTTCCAAGATCAGACAAGGGACAGCCAGGCTGTTTGAGAAACCGTAAGAAGGCATGCTTAAAAGCACAGCCTCGGAGCCAGACTGCTTAGGTTTGAAGCCCAGCTCTGCCATGAATTATATGGATTAATCTGTGCAAATGCCTCCGTTTCATCACCTGTAAAATGGGTATAATAATAGCACCTACCTCACAGGTGTAGTGATGTGAGGATTAAATCAGTCAATGTACACAAAGCAGTTAAGAGAGAGCCTGGCACCTGGTAAGGCCTATGCAAGTATTAGCTATTATCACGATCATTATTAACTGGAGCCAGCATTTCAAACCCAGATCTGCCTAATCCTGCGGCTCCTCTTTTCCACTGTGTAGTTCAGGTTAACCACAGGCCAGCTGCCTGTACCTCTCATGCCACCTGTGTCACAGGTGTAGTGATGTGAGGATTGAATCAGTCGATGTACACAAAGCAGTTAAGAGAGAGCCTGGCACCTGGTAGGGCCTATGCAAGTATTAGCCATTATCACGATCATTATTAACTGGAGCCAGTATTTCAAACCCAGATCTGCCTAATCCTGCGGCTCCTCTTTTCCACTGTGTAGTTCAGGTTAACCACAGGCCAGCTGCCTGTACCTCTCATGCCACCTGTTGACATTCTTTCTCTCTCATTTCTCTTTTCTGTTCCAAACTTTAAGATCTGTGGCCATTTCAAGCCTGTGACAAAACATCTTTCTTTTAGTAAACAGCCAGGCATGGAATGAAAGGAAAAAGTACATAAAATAGTTACAAAAGTTCGGCCACTTGTCCTCAAGGCCACATCAGAAGAATGAGAACAAGTGGTTTGAGAGGAAGGAAAGATAAGTTTTATTACTTTGCCGGCAAAGGAGGAGAATGCAGATTCCTGTCTGAAATGCCATCGTCCTCATAATAAACAGAAATACAGAGCTTTTAAAGGATGGGTTCTGGCCGGGGGAGGCGGCTCACGCCTGTAATCCTAGCACTCTGGGAGGCCGAGGCAGGCATATTGTTTGAGCTCAGGAGTTCGAGACTAGCCTGGGCAAGAGCGAGACCCCGTCTCTACTAAAAATAGAAAGAAATTAATCGGACGACTAAAAATATATAGAAAAAATTAGCTGGGCATGGTGGTACATGCCTGTAGTCCCAGCTACTCGGGAGGCTGAGGCAGATTGCTTGAGCCCAGGAATTTGAGGTTGCTGTGAGTTAGGCTGAGGCCACGGCACTCTAGCCCAGGCAAAAGAGTGAGACTCTGTCTCAAAAAAAAAAAAAAAGGATGGGTTCTCAGCTCCAGGCAATTACTGTGTAACTACAGTTGACTGTGATCATCCCATCTCTGTTGAAGGCAATCTCTGACCTCAGCCCAGGCCCTCCCTTTACCTTTACCAGGGCCAGGCCAGCTCCTGTTGCACAAATAACAAAAGACTTAACCTGCCCCTCCCAACCACTGGCCTGAGGCAGGAATGTAGGCTTTAGTTCTCGAAAAGGAGTGCAGGATGTTTTAAAGCACAGAAAATATTTTTTCCAGGTTTTTCAGGCCATTCCCTCTGTTACAAAATGAAAAACTCTTAACTGATGCCTTTAAGTCATCTTCACGATGCATCAGAGTTAATACAGCTAACTTGAAATTAATCAGGATCAAAAAAGTCATACAAAAACAAGGCTTACCTATGCACAGATACATTAAGTTGCGACACATAAAACAAAGATAGAACAGCAGGTAGTTTTGAGATCCAGGAATGACATAAGTATGTACTCCACATTTATAAGTCTGGAGCTTTCTCATCTTACCTGTGAGACATTTTTTTCCAGCCTCTAGAATCAAGAACTATTAAAAGTATACACTTGGAAATCATGCCATATAATTCAGTCACTCATTAAACAAACACTTAAATTGCACGCTGTGGCAGTACCTGGCACTGTGCTCAGGCCAGAGTTACAGTATTTAAACAGGCAGCTCATTCTCTTATGGAGCCTACAATCCAACATGGGTATAGACTTCAAGCAAACGTATATTGTAGCATTTCTAAAAACCATTCTGTTAATTTTAAAATCTTTTGCACATCCCCTGAAAAAAAGAAAGAAAAAACAAGTAGATAGATTTCAAGCCATTTGAAAATACAGCTTTTCCCCCAGCTGCTAAAAGCAGTGTTCTCAAAAATCACATACATGTACTCTTCCAGTTCTGACCTGCTCACAGTTTGCTCATAGTCTCTGTACACTTGTTTATGATAAAGAATACTGATTAGACTATCAATAATGAAATAACTATCAAACTAAACCAAACGGTTATTTAATTCCAGAAAATGTTTGACATATATAACCAGAGGGACACAAAAATCCATCGAACCAGGGTGTTTCTACCTCCCAAATCTGTTGCCTGACCCTCTCAAGAGCTTAGTCTAATCAACTATTTCATTGCACATTAACCAAGAGCAGATCAAGAAAGGCCTGGCTTATGTGATCAAGTCTGAAGTATTAGCATATCCCATGACCCAAGGGCTGGTGCTGGCTCCCAAACGGTCTGGTGCTGGAGTCCAAGACAGTTGCCCAGTCCTTGGTCACATGACAGGGGGCCTGGTCCCAGCTGATCTCGGGACAGGGAGAAGAGTTTGGAGCTGCCAAAAGGTCTTTTACATCGGTGAACGCACAACTCTAGTAGAGTCTCCACGGGCTAACTGACGTACAGCTGTCCATAACAGCAGAGTAAAAATGCAAAAGAAAATTCCCTTTCACACTTAATTCCCTTGAAATCTGGGTCAGTACGCTCTCCCCAGTGAAAATTCACTCGCAAAAAAAATTTTTTAAAAACCAACCAACAAACAAACAAACAAAAACACCACACTACTCTTGCACAAAAGTTTTGAGATCCGGGGGGAAAAAGGATTAAGAAGATAAGGTGCCTTAGTCGAAAATGACAAGATTAGAAAGGTGATACCAGAGAGAAACTGTAAGAGGGGCAGGGAAACGGGATTTAGGTGTGCTATGGAAAAATAGGAAAAAAAGCTCTAGGTCCTGGAAAGCAGGTTCATTAGAGAAGACAAGGCCTGAGGGAGAAAGTCAATGACTTGGGGACCCTGAAGGAAGGGGGCTCGGCGGAACGCGCGTCTATCCCCCCAAACCGTCAGGAAGACGAGATCTCGACTCCAGATGCTGAAACGGGAGCGGGGAGGAGATTCGAGTGCCCGGCGCCTCGGGGCAAAGGGCAGCTCTGGGACTGGCTCCCGGGGATGCAGGGTGGATGGGGAGACAAGAGAGAAGCGAGCCAGGCTCGGGGCACGGCGAGGGCAGGGGCTAGGGCGCCGCGCGGGTCGTGCGGGTTCAGGCGTCCGGCCCGGGCTCCGGTGCCGCTTACTCACCTCTCCGAACTGGAAGGCTGAGACGATGGTGACAACGACGCCCACAAAACAGACGTAGAGCCCATACCTGTGGGACAGGCAGGTATAGGTCTGTCTCTGTAAGAGCTTGAGCAGCATCACCCCGGCCGCCGCCACGCCACGCCACGCCCCGAGGAGCCAAAGCCGCCACCACTGCCTCAACGAGCCGCCATGCAGGGGCCCCGGCCGGGCCGCCGCACTCAGGTCACAGCCTCCGGGCGCCGAGCATTGCAGCTCCGGGGACCGACGCCCGCCCGGCTCCGCGCCGCGGCCGCCGCTTCCGGGAGCCGGGAGCCCACGCCCTCGGCGCGGTGGAGGCGGACCCGCGGCCCGCGAAGCGGCCGGCGCCGCCAGGGTCTGACCCGGCGAGAGGCGGCTGCGGCGCCGGCAGGGTCGCCAGCGCCACCTTGAGGGCGGAGGGGCAGAGGGCAGGCGCGCGCCCTCCCCATCTGCGCGTGCGCGGCGGGCGCTGTGCGCGGGGCTGGGTGGGGCTGGGCGGGGCTGGGATCCTTGCACCGGGTTGGGCAGGCAAGCGAGGGAGCGCCCGGCCCTCAGTCTAGGCTCTAGGCTGTGCCACTGACCATGCTATAAGGCTGTGAATATTTTTTGTGCGCGGGCGTAAAACCTTTCTGCATTTACAACAATCGGGAAATCATGGTTTTTCACAGCGCTAAGAGGAGATGCTGTATGAGGCTCCTTTCCCACCCCTCCAAACATTGTTTTAAAGAGGAGACTTTAGGAGTAAATCTGCCAAAATCAAATTTCATTCATTCATTCATTAAATATGTCTATAGTGCCTGGTGCCTGGCATAGTGCTTAGTGTCAGCATTCGAAAATGAACCGGACCTGGCCGCTGTTCCCAGAGTCTAGTAGGGTGATAAACATGTAAACCACCAATCAAAAAAGTTGTTGTGAAAGAAATCATGAGATGTACTGAAGGGGAACAAACGCAGGCGTGGCCAGTTAGTCCTACTCTGGCACCAGGTTAGTTCCAGGAGGTCCTACCCTTGGCGCCTCTGATTTACGAGAAATCTTTTTTTAATCCCAACACACCCTAGTGAATATGTTTTTTTTCCTAGTCACCCTGGGAAACAATACACTCTTCTAATGTTGCCGTCATTCAAACCATTTTTAGAATTATCTTCAGCACCAGCTTCAGGAAATACTCAAAATGTGCACTTTCAACTTGATGGTCTGATGGAATTAACAGAGTTGCAAAAGGGGTTCACTTTACTTCAATCCAAGACAAGGTTTTTACACTTTTCAGTCAATTCTTTTCATCCTTCTTTAGGAAAAGCTGATACATGCTATATGTATATGACAAAGATTATAGCAGTTGCATAAGACATATACAGTTCTGAGGTCTTTTCAAGCATGGTAACAGATATGAAACCCTCCACCACTCAACAGGACTCTCCAGATGCTGGCCAACATTTACTTAGCATCTACCACATGCACAGCTCATCTAATCCTCACATCAACCTTATGATGCAGATACCATCATTATCCCCATTCTATAGATCAGTAAACTGAGGTACAAAGAAGTTAAACAGCTAACATCACACAACTAGTAAATGACAGAATTGAGATTTGAACCAAGTAGTGGGCTCTAGAACAAGGCCAAAATTAAGGGGAAGAATAGTGAGGTGAGTCATGCAAGTACAGGGACAGATTCTCTTGGTTTAAAATTTTGGTATTTTGTTCTTCATGGATATTTTACATTAATTTTGATCTTTTAAAATATTGCATTAAAATATTACTCATCTTGATTAGTGAGTTCTTTTTGGATTTCCCTTAAATTTTGCACCCAAAGCAAGTGCCTCACTCTCCTCATGCTAGGCCTGGCACTGCCTAGAACCTGTGCTGTTAAAACAGTGTGCTTTGACTAAGGACAGTGGCTTATGCCTGTAATCCAAACACTTTGGGAGGCCGAGGTGGGAGGATCACTTGAGGCCAGGAGTTCGAGACCAGCCTGGACAACATAGCAAGACCCCGTCTCTACAAAATATAGAAAAATTAGCTGGGCATGGTGCTGCATGCCTGTAGTCACAGCTACTCAGGAGCCTGAGGCAGAAGGATCACTTGAGCCCTGGAGTTTGAGGTTACAGTGAGCTATGATGATGCCACTACACTCTAGCCTTGGCAACAAAGTGAGACCCCGTCTCAAAAAAAAAAAAAAAAAAGTGTGATTTGTTGTAGTGCAAGTCACCCTTAAATATATTTCTACCTCTTTATGCTCCAGCCACACAGCCTAAAGAGAGTTAGGAGCATTTTCTAGGTCCTTTCTTCCAGAGAACTTGCTCTCGTCCACTCTCTCTCTCTTCCCCTTCTAAGCCAGTATGGTTAAACTTGAGCAAAAGAAATGTGAGTGTAATATGATACACCTGTTGTAGCTATCGCATAGAATTATCAGGAGAGTTAAATAAGATAATGCATAAAAACGCTTAAGTGCCTGGGACATTTTAAATGTTGGGGACAATTTAAGAAAAGAATATTTAACTTTCTCTACATGCAATGAGGCTTTTCAGTAAGAGAATGAACTGATTAAATATGTACTTCAAAAACATGAATCTACTAGTAAGTAAATGTATCATTTCTGGAAATGATTTTAAATTATCAGTATCTGAACAGTGGAAGAAATACACAGAGGAGCATCTCATTTATCTGGAGATCTGTTATCTGGCAACCTAAGCAAGCCAGAAAAGCAAAAAAAAAAAAAAAAAAAATCAAAAAGACTGTCAAAGACCCAATGAAACACTGAGTTTTGCTTTTCGAAGAACCCCTCAATCTCTCTCTTTCAAAATCTGATAAATGTAATTCTAAGAAACTTTGTTATCTGGGTTTTCAGTCCATAGCAGATCAGGAAAAAAATTAAATTGGGAACTGCCTTTCTCCCAAGCAAGAAGTGACTGTTGGCTTGATCTTGAGAAAAAAATGAGAGGAAAAAATATTTTTTTAAAAAAGAAGTCAGCCAGGCATGATGGCGAGCAGCTGTAGTCCCAGCTACTCGGGAGGCTGAAGCAGGAGGATTGCTTGAGCCCAGGAGTTCAAAGCTGCCATGAGCCGTGATTGGGCCAATGCACTCCAGCATGGACAACAGAGTGAGACCCTGTCTCTTAAAAAAAAAAGAACATCAAACTAGTTCAAAAAGTATAAGCATCTTCTTCAGGTCAATAAATTGAGGCAAGAGCAGAGATACAATGACAGCACCAGTATCCAAGTACAGCAGGATAATATGTCAGAGTGGTGAGTCTAATCTTTGAGAAGAGTTTAAGTAATGTTTAGTGTTTATTCAACATTTGCGAATGAACACTTTGTGTTGGGCATTTTACTGTACATTGAGTGACCTAGGTACCTAGATCCCTGTGTACTGAGGAAGACTTGGTCCCTGCTTTCATGGAACTTACACTCTAGAGGGACAAATACATACTGAGTTAGTATTTTGAGGGAAACTAACCTAGCCTGGAAGGCCAGGGATGGCTTCCTGGAAGAGGTGATGCTAAAGACAGAGTTGAAGATGCAAGAGGGTGGTTGGGAGGGAGGCAGGAAGGGAAGTATGTTCCAGACAGGGCTGGCCATGTTGAAGGCTGTAATCTAAGGCAAAAGAGGCTGGAGGTGCAATGAGAGGGATCCAGAGAGGCTGGCAGGGCTTTAAAGGCCATATCAAGAATAAAGGACTTTATCCTAAAGACAATGACAAATTTTAATAAAATCCAAGAAGTGACATGATCAGATATGAATTTTAAGAATCATCATAACTGCAGTGTGGAAAATCTGTTGGAAGGGGCCTGAGGAGTTGAAGTGAGACCAGTAGCCGTTGAGTTGCCTGATAAAATACAGAACACTCAGTTAAATTTGATTTTCAGATACACAACATATATTTTTAGCATAAGTACATCCCATTCAATATTTGGGACATACTTATACTCAAAATTATTTGTTATTTATCTGATATTCACATTTAACTGGGCATCTTGTATTTTTTATTTGCTACAGATGATCTGAGCCACTTTCGGCCAAGCATGGGAGTCCCTGTCCCTGGGCCTGGGCAAGTGCCTAGAAAGTCTATCTGAGTCAGGGATGAAGTATTGGCTGTCCATTTGTCTGCAAATATAAAACAGCATTCTCAAATTAACCTCATCAGCACTAAAATCGATCTCCCTCTGTCTGTATCTTGCACAGCCTTCACAAAGAGTTCAAAACTCAGCAGACAATGAGAATGCTTTTATGTATTGGACCCTATAACATCAACCATCCTTGAGTCTCCCTTTGCTCAGCTTTGATGAAAAATGAGCAATCCAAGTAAACAATCCTGCACAAACAGAAACCTCTTGCCCTGGTCCTACTTATATTTTGTATGTGGAGATAGTGTGCTTCAAAGGCCTTACTTTGTAGCTGATAAGAAAATTGAACCTAAACAAAGAGCTATAACTAGCTGATTAATTTAAGTTAAAATAACTCCTGATAAATCTATATTTAACTGAGTCCTTGCTTTATTCAAGGTAAGAAGCTAGAATGTTCATGTTGCAGAATGCTTTCACTTTTAGCTCTAGGCTTGAAAAAACTTGCCTGTCCCCAGGAAACATGTTTTGCTTTTGTCCCTTCTCTCCTTTCAGGATATAGTATGTATTCATAGGATATGTAAGTTGTAAGTAAGCCCATCCCTTTCTTTCTCTATTTTAAAAAATAAAGCCAGGACAGCTTGTAATTTTTGCAAAATAGTGAATCAAACAAAATTATTAAGTAATTTAACTGCTTCTGATAGAATTTCAAGAACCAAAACAGGCTCTGTTAATTTTTATTTGAGCTCAAATACATCATGTATATATAAACGAACATACATAATTTTCATATAAATGTAACCATACTTTTATTTATTTGACATTACTGTTGGGTTTTTTGGTTTGTTTCATCCACTGGAATATAGGCACCATAAAAGCAAGAGATTTTCCATCTTATTTACAAGCACATACCCACCCTTAGCACTGTGCCTTGTTAATAGTAACTAATTGATAAATTTTTTTTTCTTGCCGTCCCCCTGTAATTGATAAAAATTTAACTATGTGAATTAGTATATTTTGCACTGATAAAAGTACCAACCATAGAGTTGACATATTTAACTATGTGAATTAATATATTTTGCACTGATAAAAGTACCAACCACAGAGTTGACATATAATAAAGTTTTTATGAACTGCAATGTGTTATTAAAGGAAACTAGAATATTATGGAGAATAAACTTAAATTTTGAAGGAGAACTCATTTGGAAAATTTTCGGGTCCTGGATCATTTTAATATGGGGGATTGTACTTACGACATCTAGGTTTTAAAATCTCTGTTATGTCTATTATTATTTACTCTCTGTTTGTTTTATTTTGTGTATTACTTCTTTGTGCCTTTCTACCTTTTGCTAAATAGTCTTTTCAAAGAACCAGCTTCCTCTTTGCCTCATCCTCTCTATTTTTCTGTGGTTTTCTTTTTTTTTTTTTTTTCTTTTGAGACAGAGAGTCTCACTCTGTTGCTCGGGCTAGAGTGCCATGGCGTCAGCCTAGCTCACAGCAACCTCAAACTCCTGGGCTCAAGCGATCCTCCTGCCTCAGCCTCCCGGGTAGCTGGGACTACAGGCAC
>CAUYRB010018008.1:0-13765 GCA_963574695.1 Propithecus perrieri | reverse complement strand
TGGCTAGAGTGAGTGCCGTGGCATCAGCCTAGCTCACAGCACCCTCAAACTCCTGGGCTCAAGCAATCCTTCTGCCTCAGCCTCCCGAGTAGCTGGGACTACAGGCATGCGCCACCATGCCTGGCTAATTTTTTCTATATATATATGTTTTTAGTTGTCCAGATCATTTCTTTCTATTTTTTGTTAGAGACGGGGTCTCGCTCTTGCTCAGGCTGGTCTCGAACTCTTGACCTTGAGTGATCCACCTGCCTTGGCCTCCCTGAGTGCTAGGATTACAGGCGTGAGCCACCGCACCCGGCCTAAAATTCAGATTTTTAAGATTAACTTGGAAATTTTAGCTGTATAGAAAAGTTGCATCTTTAGTAAAGAGAGTTCCTGTACACCTTTCACCCAGTTTCTCTTGTTAACATTTTAAGTAACTTTGGTTCAGTTGTCAAAACTAAGTAATATTGGAACATTATTATTAACAAAATTGTAGACTTCATTTGGATTTTACTAGTTTTTCCAGTAATATCTTATTATTGCAAGATCTTATCCAGTATATCACATGCCATTTAGAATATACTTTTTAAAAATTCTGAACCATTTGACAGTAAGTTACAGATACCATGACACTTTCAATTCTTTAACATGCAACTCCTAAGAACTAGGACATTCTCCTATATATCAAAGTATCATTATGTCCAAGAAATTTAGCATGATACAATAATATTAAGAAATTAGCTTTTCTAATAAAATTGGGGAAATAAAATTATACATTTCCCCAGTGTCCCATCAATAATGTGTTTTTTTAAAAAACCCTCAAGATCCAATCAAAGACCAAGCATTATGTTTTGTGTTTATGTCTGTTGATTGCTTTTAAACTAGGAAAATTTTTCTATTTTTTTATTTTGGTCTTTCATGACAGTAACATTTTTGAAGATTTCAAGCCACTTGTTAGTAGGATGCTTCACAGTCTGGATTTGTGTATTTTCTCATGGTTAGAATCGGATTTAAGAGCTTTGGCAAGAATACTACATAGGTGATACTTCCCATTGCATCATATCAGGACTAACATTGTGGGTTTGTTCCATTATTGGTGGCGGTAAGTGTGATTATGTGGTTAATATCTTCATATTTCTCGATTGAAAAGTATGCTTTTCCTTTTTGTAATTAATAAGTAGTCCGTGAGGTGATATTTTAAGGCTTATGTAACTCTCCCATTGCTACGATCTGAATGTTTGTGTCCCCCCATCCGCCACTGATGGTGTTAAGAGGTAAGACCTTTGGGGGTGATTAGGTCATGAGGGCTGCTACCTCTTCAATGGGATTAGTGCCTTTATAAAAGAGGCTTGAGAGAGCCCTTTTACCCTTCCGACATGTGAGGACACATAGAAGGTACCATCTGTGAGGAATGGGACCTCACCAGAAACTGAATTGTGCTCGTGCCTTGATCTTGGACTTCCCAGCCTCCAGAACTGTGTGCAATAAATTTCTGTTGTTTATAAATTACCAAGTCTAAGATATTTTGTTATAGCAGCTCAAAAGGACTAAAATACCTGTTACCAGCAAACTTTCAGCAAGTAGTACCATTCATGGCTAATTTATCAGTCAGTTATTACATTGATGGTTGTATTATAATATGGTGAGTTCTTTAATAATGATAAGATTATTCTCTGTTTATTAAGTATCAGTCTTCAGTAAAGAAGAGTTTTCCTCTTTCCTCCTATTTTTTTTCTTTCATCATTCTTTTCAAATCACTGTGGACCGATGGATTTTTTTTCATATGTGCTACAATCCATTACCCTCATTATTCTTTGAATGTTTAAATTTTCCTAAATTAACCAGTGGAAGCCCCATGTAACCTGGCTCCCTGTGTCTTTTAGTATTTTCCCATCAATCTTGCAGCATTTCTTTACTTAATGGTACAAGAAGTTCCCAACTCGTCTTGTATTTTCCTGTTCCAGAAATGGAATCAGTCTTTTCTCCAAAGAGCTCTGCTTCATTTTAATGGAGAATGATATTAAAAAACCAAGATCCAGGTGTGTGCTTATTGCTACTAAGGACATTATTTTTTAGGACCTTCCAATGGATGGAGCTTAGAAATGGCTAGAGTATATTTTTTAAGTAATTATTTTATCTAATACCACTGAATTCTTCCTCACCTCCCTTCTTGTGTTTGTATTTCCCGTCTCATACAGTAAGAACTCTGATTCTCAAGAATCTCAGTGTTTTTACTCGTTTGGTCTACCAGTAATCTGAGAATTGCCAATCCGATTCTATTAACACATCTAAATAGAGTTAAGTATTTTTTTTTTTGCAGTTCTTTGTGTCCTTAGAATGTATCTCACTAAGGGATGTAATCAGACCACTATATTGAAATATTTCTTGAATTAATTTTTTGTATGTGGTTTCTTTCTTAAATCGAGAAATGGGTTAGGCGTGGTGGCCCAAGCCTGTAATCCCAGCACTTTGGGAGGTTGAGGCAGGAGGATCGTTTGAGCCAAGGAGTTCAAGACCAGCCTGGGCAACATAGTGAAACTGTCTTCACAAAAAAATTTTTAGAAAGTTAGATGGGCATGGTGGTGCATTCCTGTAGTCTGAGTTACTCAGGAGGCTGAGTTGGGAGGATTGCTTAAGTCCAGGAATTCAAAATTGTAGTGAGCTATAATCGTGCCATTGCATTCTAGCCTGGGCAACATGGTGAGACCCTGTCTTAAAAAAAAAAAAAGGTTTCTTGAATTCTGTTTTGGTATATGGGTTTTTATATAGATTTAGAGTCATTTATTTTTCTTTGTATCCAATTTATGGTTTGCTTTTTTTCTCTTTTTATGTTTTGAATAAGTAAGATACACGGTTCAAAAGTCAAAACCATATCCATTCAGAGAATTCTTACTCTCTCGCACCATATTCCCACTTTTCTTTATAGCTAATCATTATTCATTAGTTTCTGAAATATCTTTCCTGTGTTTCTTTTTCTCAAAGTAAGCACATACTTATATATACTTTAGTTTATCCTTATGTGAAAAGCATGATACATCTATGTGTAGAATTATATATATAATTATTATACACCTTGCTTTTTTTAGCCAGCAACATAGCCTGAATAATTTTATACTTTGGTTCATTGAGATAGTTTTCTTTCTTCTCTTCTTTCTCCTCCTCCTTTTCTTCCCTCCTCCTTCTTCTGCCCCTCTATCCCTCCTCCCTTTTGCAATATTATTGTAAAGGTATACCATAGTTTATTCAACCAGTCTCCTATGTATGGACATTTAGGTTGTTTATAAATTTTTGATATTTTTTAGAATTTGTACAGGGTAGGATATAGCAAGTAACCTTATGAATGTGTAGTTTCATATTTGTCATGTATCTTCAGACAAATTCCTAGAAGTAGGCTTGTAGATCTGAGGGTAAATGCATGTGTAGTTTTGTTAGCAGATACCTGGGCAAAGGCATTTTAGGCAGAGGGAAGAGCAAATACAAACGCTCTGAGACAGGGACATGTAGCCGGTGTGCTGAAGGAGGCCACGTGAAGAATCAGGGCTAGAGGTGAAAAGTGACTTGCTTAAGATCTTATACACTAGAGCCAGAGCTGAATTTAGAGCCCTGGCCTCCATATTCTCAGTTTATTGCAGCATACTCATTAGAAAACAGTTCATGCATGGAAAACAGGAATGGATTTGACCAAGGCCAGTGTTGTTAGGGCTTTTAGGAGGTCAGAGAAGGGAGAAGTTTATGTGGACCACAATCAGATAAGATTTCACAGATGAGATAGGATGTGGAGGATGATTGTTGGGATTGGAGTAGCACTTGCAGGAGAACAAGGCCTCCTTCCTAGCTTTTGAAACTGTGGATAAGGGTTTGGAGGCGACAACAAATGTATAGCTTGTCTGGCACATGAAGCGAGGAATGGAATGTTTATCTGGGGAGGAATGGGAGAAAAACTGGAAACAGGTAGGTAAATTGGGCCTTGTTATAAAGGTTGTTGGATTCCAGGGTGAAATTTGAAGGGCAAATCAATTGTCTATGGAGAGTCACTGCAAATTTTTGAAGTGAGAGTAAGATTGATATATTCCTTCATGTCTTCTGTAGTCTAAAGTAGTGTGCCCATCTATTTTCCTCTTGAAAAATTCAAGAGGAAATTTAACATGAGTTATTAGATGTCTATGTGTCTTGCTCTAGTAGGCATATAGCTGATACTTGGTTAAAATGTTTTTTCCTTTCCTTAATATCTTTGGATATAACTTCACATTTGTATTTGAAAATATTCCAACCCCAAACTTGCAGCATCAGTTAGGTTTGTAATTGGCCTCTGCTATGCAAAGAGCTTACTTATAAGGTGAAAAAACAAAAACCAGTATAGGACATGATCCTTGCTTCTAAGGGACTTAAGGAATGTGACAAAGGAATGATTACTGCATTTTCACTTTGCAGGAGCAGGTGATAATTTGTTCCTCTGTCCCTTGTATTAATATTTCTTACACTGGAAGGTAGGTGTAGAGCTGTGCTGTCCAGTGCTTTAGCCACTAGCCAAATGTGTCTATAGAGCACTTCAAATGTGGCTAGTCCGAGTTGAGATATGCTGTAAGTGTAGAATAAACTCCAAATTTCAAAGACTTAGTATGGCAAAAGGAATGTAAAATACCTCAATAATTTTAAAAATCTGGATTACATGTGGAAATGGTACTGTTTTGAATATATTGGGTTAAATGTAATATCAAAATTATTCACTTTTCTATTTTTCTTTTTTTTGCTTAATGTAGCTAATAGAAAATTTGAAATTGTATATGTGGCTCAAATTATATTTTTTTTGGACAGCATGGTCTCCAGACTCAATGTAATTAGGTTAACATTAAATATTACTTCCATTGCATCATATAAAGAGATACATAGTATCAGTTTATCCCACTATTAGTGATACTACATTTGATAATTTCCAAAATCTTCCATGTTAAAGATACATTTTGATCATTTCCAGGACATTCTATTAATATTGTAAAGACATGTTTATTAAAATCACTTCCAGAGCTTTTGTTGTAAAGATACTTTTTCCTTTTTTAACACTTTAGAAATTCCCATTGTAAAGATGCATTTTGAGTACTTCTGGAACTCTTCATAGTTAAGGTATGTTTTCTCTTTTGTAATTAGAAATATGTGGAGTTATATTTTGGCACCTTGGGAATATTCTATTCCAAATCTTTTTCATCTAATGGTTTGCATACCCCTTGAAGATCCTTTCCTAATAAGTTGTAATGTTGGGGACTATGCAAAATGGTGATTTTCTAATGCTGTCATTTCTTTTTCATAAATAGTTGGCATTCTCCTGTAAAAGACATTCTTTTTTCCCTTTTTCAATTATTTTTAAGTGAAAGCTGCGTAGGCATGTGGATTAATCACTTCACGTAATAGATGTTTGATTAGAAAAGTTAGGTGCAAATGAAATTTTAAAATATGGAATCATAGTTTACATGTACAATGGTTCACTCTTCAAAGGAGTCGTACTGTAAATGTTTTTGCAAAGCTAGTGATCACCTCTTAATTTCTGTTGTTCTTATAAACCTGAATTTTCATGTATAGTACATTTATTCAGCAAATTATTGAGAACGTATGTGCCAGACACTGTGGTAAGCCCTTGGAATAGAGTGGTAAGCAGAAGAAACATAGCTGTCCTTAATGTGGGGTACATCCTTATAGTTAAGAAAACAGAGTTGCCCAGAACCCTGAGAGTGAAGGCAATTATGAAACTGTATCTGAGGAATCTTGATTTGGAAGGTATTATAGGCTTTTGTTAATAACCCTGTTCAAGTAAATGCTTTGAAGTTCAAAACCCTAAACAATCATTCTCTATGGGTCTGATGAAAGGGTAATATCTTCCTGTTGTCTTTTTAATGTAATGTTGAATTCTGATCACAGATCCCTCCCCACAATGTGCAATTCTGCCTAGTTTTTTGTCTTCTAAGGTTGTTTCCCAGTGTTTCTGGGGTTCATACATCTGTAGGGCATGTCCTAGAGGCATACTTCAGAGGCTCCTGAGACCCTGAGAATTCAGAGCTATTGGGAGGCCATGACCAGCCAACCCCTCATTTGTTCACTAGATTCCATCTGGGCTGGGTAGAAAAGCAGCATCACTTTCCTAGCATTATCAATGAAGTTTATGGAGGAGCAGATGATTTCTAGAAGTTCTAAAAAGGTTTCAAAGGTTGGGGCAACCGAGCGTAGCTCAAACTTGAGGAGACCACTTCTTATAGGATGGATTCAAATATGATACTATTTGGCAGAAAGGGCTGAAAGACCTTTCTGTCTCGGCTTTTGGGTTAGCTATGGGACTTATACGTGCTGAATTGCGCTGGCAGTCCTGGGGGTGAAGAGAGGCCCCTGCTGCTTCTCAGTCACATGGCATGGCAGAAATCTACAGCCTTCTCAATCTTCCAAGGAAAGGTTAAGTGACACTTAGCTAGATAAACATTTACTAGAGGCATCTCTTAAAGCTAGGGGATTTTTCCACCACAGATAAGTCTTTTTTCTTTTCTTCTTCTTTTTTTACCTACATTATATCTCCAGCAGTATTTCCCTTCAGATTAGTAAAATGAACATGTCCAGATAGGTGTGGGACTGTCTTTAAAGAAAAAAGGTGTCTGGCAGTTACTCTGCTATGACCTCAGGTTCCAGAATATCAAGGGAACATTCTTTCAAGAGTTGTTTCACTTTGGATCGAACCTAAGTTTAGAATCAGCTTGTTGCCAAAGGATAAAGGATAGTCCAAGTGACAAGAAAACACTTCTTATTATGAATTGGTTTGGAAGTTACTTCTCTAAGTGTCCTGAGGATGTTTCCTTACGCAACATACACTCACCTCTGTTGTCGCTCGTATCATCTGAAGATGAACAACATTTTATTTCCAACTTGAGGTAGGGAGTAGGATGAATTTTTTCCCCCAGCTTTTGTTCTTTGGTTGGAATATCAAATCAATCTCTTTTTATAAGGATGCAAAGAAAAAGAAAACTGGGCCTGGGAAGGAAGTGGCTGCTATCCTTTCCCATGAGTACTTGAAAAGGGGGCAGCTGATTAGCTCCTTTTGGCCTTGCTTGGCGGGTGAGAAGAACAGGGCTGGGTTGGGTGAAGCGGGTGAAGGGGTGTCTCTTCATTCTTAACTTAAAATCTTGAACTCTGACCAAGTGAAACTTTGTTTTTGTTGACTGCCAATAATTCCACCCTTTTGAAATAAAAACTCAAGAATTTTGGCTTCAGTTAAGAGTTTGTGATAATCAAGGAGGCCAGAGTGGAGGGCAGAATAATTTCTTAGTACTTTCAGTTTGATTAAGGAAGAGCGTGACATCAAACACTCCAGGCCAAAGTACCAGGTATGTGGGACGTGCAGTGGGGCATGTGCTTATCTGCTAGAAGAGGAGGAGGAATGCTAGAAGAGAGTGAGGTCAAAAAAGGGGAAAGATGTATTTTTCATGAAACTCCTAACATGTTACTCAGTAAAAACAGATCAAACTTTGACAGGCATCAGCCTCCTGCTTCCCACCAGTTAAAGCCTCCCTCTGCTTCCGAGGATTAGGGAGCATCTTGATTTGCCTGGGATTGTCCTGGTTTTAGCACTGAAAGTTCCCCATCCTGGGAAATTCCTCAGTCTTGGGCAAACTGGAATGGTTGCTCACCCTGACAGAATTTTTTTTTTTTTTTAAAAGATAGGGGTCTCGGTATGTTGCCCTGGCTAGTGTCGAACTCCTCAGCTCAAGTGATCCTCCCACCTCGGTCTCCAGAGTAGCTGGGATTACATGTGTGCGCCCCTGTGCCTGGCTATTACCCTGACTGAATTTTAAGGCATTTGGGTAGTGCTTATGACAACCGAAAAACTGCTCCAGATCTCCTTTCTCCTTTCTTTGTTTCTCAGAAAAGTATACAGAATGCCATAGGGGGTGTTCAGGAGCCTGAAGTGACATTAACAGCTGCTGTTGACTATATGCCTACTATGTGCCAGGTACATGATTTTCCTGGCAACTGTGGAGCGAGGATATTTTAAATCCAGTTTTATGCAGGGTGAGACCAGAGCCGAGAGCTGTGACAAGTTGTGTTTCCCAGGGTTAAACAACTAGAAAGTAGCCTAGCCACATCGGAACTTCTGTGTGCCTGAATCTAAAATCTATGCTCTATCTACTAAATAAGGTGTTGAATTTGTTGGTAAATGGGTCAATGGGCAGCTTCTCTGATTTAGCAAAGCTCTGTGGCCATCAGCTTTACCCACTGTTTGCAAACTCATTACTATTCATAGTAGCATAAGATTCCCTGGGGTAATATATAGAAAACTGTTCAGGAAGCTACAATAGCTACTTTAGTCTGATACCTGTAGCAGCCCCTGATTAATCTTTCAGTTAATGGCACATAGAAGGTGCTCAGCATAGGTTACCTATGGTGGTTATTTTAATTATGACCCATGAACAATAGTTTTGAATTGAAATGTCTTAGCTCTTGTATGTCAATTCAAACATTTTAATATAAAAATCATCAAAGTTCAGGATATTAAGGAAAGAAATAATGTATTTCTTCTTGAGTTCAAAATGAGGCAAATGCAGAAATAAGCAACTTTTTTCCACCACAGAAAAAGCTGTCCTCTTAGTTTTTTGATTTGCAATAGATAGGAAACAGGCTTCCTCACCGAAATGAAAGGGGTTACACAAATAATGTTGAGACAGAAGCTAAAAATTTTATTCTAGGGCTGCAAGCTGTACACGGTTCATTTCAAGGAAAAATCTAATTCAGGTGCTCATGCCTAAGAAATTCCTCTACTAAAATCAGAGATGATTTAAGCTCTTAGCCTAATGGTGGAAGCCCCAACTGTGGGCATCACATCGAGAGGTAAGTGCCTTGGATTGTGTGGAGGGATGCAGAAAGCTTTTAGGCTACCTTCTGCTTGTATTTCGTCAGTTCACACCTGAAAGTTGTGCCTTTACTTGAGAATGAAACACAATTAAGGTCACATAATTTATAGCTAGATTCGAGAGGACTCAGATATAACAAAAGGGACACATAAATCCATTTGATTCAATTCGACAAATATTTATCACCCATGGGTTTTTTTTTTTTGTTTTTTTTTTTTTGTTTTTTTGAGACAGAGTCTCACTCTTTTGCCCGGGCTAGAGTGCCATGGAGTCAGCCTACCTCACAGCAACCTCAAACTCCTGAGCTCAAGGGATCCTACTGCCTCAGCCTCTTGAGTAGCCGGGACTACAGGCATGCGCCACCATGCCCAGCTAATTTTTTCTATATATTTTTAGTTGTCCAACCAATTTCTTTCTATTTTTAGTAGAGACGGGGTCTCGCTCTTGCTCAGGCTGGTCTCAAACTCCTGAGCTCAAACGATCCACCCCCCTCAGCCTCCCAGAGTGCTAGGATTACAGGCATGAGCCACCGCGCCTGGCCCACCCACGGGTTTTCAGGGTAGCGTGCTGTATGCTGGGTGTGCAGGGAGGAACAACATATGCCCCCAACCTCTAGGAGCTCACATGGAGGTAGAGGAAATAAGATATGTATAAAAGTAGTTTCTCTAGGGCCAATGTTAAATCTTCATAGAGGTCTTAGTCTACTCAGGCTGCCCTAACAAAATACCATAGACTGGATGGCTTAAACAAGAGACATTAATTTTTTCACGGTTCCGGAGACTAGAAGTTAGAGCAGAGTGCCAGTATGGTTGGGTTCTGGTGAGGGCTCTCTTGATTTGCAGTGTGCTCAAATGGCCTTTCCTCCATATCTGCAGGTGGAGAGAGAGATCTCATTCTCTTCCTCTTCTTATACGACTACCAATCCTATTGAACCAGGATCTCACCCCTATGACCTCACTTAACTTTAATTACTTTCTAAGAGCCATATCTCTAAATACAGTCACATTGGGGGCTAGGGCTTCAACATACACATTTTGGGGAACACAATTCAGTCTACAGCAATAGGTACTAACTCACATCATAGCAAACATATTAAAATGTGCCCACACCATACATTGTATCTATCTATATTTAGCTGTACAATAAGTGAAAGGATTTTTATAATTTTGCTTTTGAAATTATTTGACTATGAATAATTCATTTAATTTACGACTGCTGCTTCTCAGCAACCATTCATACTTGGGAGTTTTTGCAAAATAACAGCACTTGTAAGTTGTTTCCAAATGTAAAATATTTGTGAATTCTTAATTTGATAATAAAATTGACATATGCTAGATTTTTGTGTTTAATTGAGCATTGATTATATTTTGCAGTTTTAATGTTTTGGAGCCAATACTTTTCTCCAGGTCTCAAACAGTTATGTAGGCTCTTGCAAAGCTTGTTAGACCCTGGGTATTTCTATACTGCCAAATGGATGGAAGGGCTAGGGGTGTTTCATAGCTCCACTTAATGCTTCTAGACGAGGCACTCCCAACTCTTCCTCTCTTCCAAGCTTTGCCATGGCATTTCCAGCCCTTTGTTACGTATCCTCTTGATGTCTCACTGGCACTTTCAACTGAGTATGTTCTGAACATCCTCGTCCCTTCCAACCTACCTCCTACTCTATTTTTTTTCCATCTCTGTTACATTGTCACCACCTGGTATCACCATTTAGCCAGTGGGGTACTTGGAAGCTATTGCAGTCACCATCAGTGGTCTTCACATCCACAGGGTATCAGGATGACTGCTTAAGAATTACCTGGAAACCTTGTTATGCTACTAATTTCTGTACCTCATCCTTGGAAACCTGTGCAGTTGGTCTGGGGTAAGGCTTGGGCATTTGTTTTTTTAACAAGCTAATGTGCTGTCATGTTTGGCAAGGTGTGAACGTGAGCAGTATTGATGGGATGAAAAAGAGAGGTGGATCTTAGTAACAAGAACAGTGTAGCCCATATTATGATACTATGAAATCCCATTGACTTTATTGCCAAAAATCAGAGGTAAAGAGCTCTCCAGCTGGCTTCAAGATGCCCCCAGGGTGTTGTCTTGAGGGTGGTTAGGAATGTTCCACTTTGGCCTCTAGGCTATTGTGTCCCAGGTGCTGAACTTTGGTGATTATTAGTGCAACAACTATTACAGGAAGAAATGCTGCTGTCTCTTGTTTATTTTGTCTCTAGTATGAAACAAGCTGGCTCTTTAATTCTTCATAGCACCCAGAAACCAAATGCAAATCCTTAATGAGGCTTGCCAAAAGAGAAGCACAAAACAGAATAATTACCATAGTGTACAGGCTCAGACACATTCTAGTGCCCGTCTACCCAACCCCTGACCCACACCTTCCATGAGGCCAGGTGCAGCTTACCCTTTACTATGGCAAACACTCCAGGTATCCCCATGGTTGAAGTTCAGGCAAAACTGATTTTTAGCCTCAGAAAGAGGACATTTTTCCTCATGTAAGTTTTGAAGCCCAGCCCTGTGCCTTCATTTCCTAATTCAGAATGATTGACACTGGGAATATCCATTCCTTTCAGGGAAAATCAACCCAGAGTTATATCGTGTGGTCCCACTAGGTCAATCATACAGTAGTTTGTTATCAAGACATATTCTGAAGTCTGGGTTATTCACTTAGGTGATACTGCATGTGGACTTCTATAGCCTAGTCCAGGTTTTAGTCTGCCCACTCAGTCCAATTCCTCACCTGTTTCTCTTCAAAAAAGGTTCAAAACTCTTGGCGTGCAGCTCACTCAGAGTCACCTTGCTACACACCCTCTAGGCAGAGTAAACTAATCATACATCCTCTGATCAACACAATAACCCCATGAGGTAGTTTTTTCATCTGAACCAAAGGAAAGCAGAGAAGTGAAGCCACTTAACCAAGGTTAAGTCTCCAGGAAGTGGAATGCTGAGATTTGAACTGAAGCCTCTTGGTTCCAAATGTGTGAATTTAACTATTAGAAAACACCGAGAAACACTGAAGAAGTAGACTGGACATTGGTGCCGTTAATAGAGATGGGGCAACTAGTCAAGAGGGGAAGGTGTGACGAAGGAAAGGAGGGAGACAGTGCAGTTGGTTTGGGCTGTGGATTATGAGCCCCTTGGTGTCACTGGGCCTCTATCTCCTTTTTAACACTCTGTTCTTGGCCTAATGGTTGTTGTTTGAAACATCTTTTATCCATGTTAATCATCATCCTTGACCCTCCAGGAGCCACGGACCAGCCCGCGTGGTGGTGAAGCAGCCTGTCCGAGGAGCCAGAGGCAGGACCACAATCACAGCCATTGTCCAGACTGGTGGAGACTGGAACACTGGCCTCTTCAGTGTCTGCAGAGATAAGAAAATTTGTATGTTTTGCCTTTTCATTTAAGTTCCTTCTTACTTGTTTTCTTTCCCAAGACATCCGTGAGTGGTCAGGCACAAGGACAGAAATTAAATAGTTTCAGAATAAATGGACTAATCTTCTAGTGACTCAAATGAATTCCTTGACTGGAAAAATCTTGCTTTTCAGCAATGTGGAGCCTTTCATAGAATAAGTGGTGCCTTCAAAGATTTCTTAAATGACAAAATCCACTGTTGGCAAAGGTGCACAAAATGGGCTTTCTCTTTTCTCTTCTAGTGCTGGTGGGAGTGTAAATCAGTGTAACCTTCCTGCAGGATGGTTTAGCAATGCATATAGAAAGAACCTTAAGTGTCACATAGCTTTCGACCCAATAATTACATTTTTCGGAGCTTAGTCTAAGGAAATAAATCATGTGCAAAGATTTAGCAAGAACATTAAATTTTGTAGCATTGGTTATTAGAGCAAAAACCTGAAACAACCTAAATGTTCAACAGGAGGCATCCATACAATGAATTATTATACAGCTGTGAAAAGTCATGTTATAGAATGACATTTAATTAGATGAAAAGATGTTTTATACACATTTTAGGTTAAAGAAGCAGAATGCAAAACTATATACAGTAGATATTATTTTTCACGGGGGAGACATTTAGAAAAATGTCTGGAAGGATACAAATACGAATGTTTATGGCACATGTCTTCAGATGGTAGGCTGATGAATAATTTTTATTTTCTTCTTGCTTTTCTCTTTTCAATATTTCTATGAAAGCTATGTAGTAGTCTTATAACAACAAGAATAATCACAAAAAGAAACTCCCTTTGTTGACTAAAATTTTTTCAGACACTGGTTCAGCTATAAAGAGGTACAAATAACATTGTCCTCAAGCTACATGGTTTTCCCCTGGGTTTAGAGTTCAAAGCACATGGATTCTGTCTTTGCCTTAGGATATTGTGACCCATCTTAGTACCATGTGTTGGGATCCCTTTCCAGGATCTGATGCTCTTGCCCTAGGAAGCAGTTGGAGCACAGAATCTCTCTTGGAGGAGGGGAGACTGTTTGATGCATGAGAGTCAGTCTCTTAAGTTCAAAATCCAAAAGACCCTGGATCTAACATTTTTGAAGAATATGGCTCTCCCCATCCTCTGCGGGCTTTTGGGGAAGATCTGCATTTGTCCTGAAGCCTCACAGGATGGATCACCCAGAGAGTTCTGAGCAAGTCCTCATTCAGCCAAGAGTCTTCCCTTTGACCCAGAGCTTGGCAAGTCTCTTCCTGCCACTGCTGTCCATGTGGGTTTCTGACCAGAGGATTGTGGAAGCTGTTCTCTGGTTCTCTCAGGACTCTTCTTGGTTCTCTGTTCTTTTTTTTTTTTGAGACAGAGTCTCACTGTGTTGCCCCGGCTAGAGTGCCGTGGCGTCATCCTAGCTCACAGCAACCTCAAACTCCTGGGCTCAAGCGATCCTCCTGCCTCAGCCTCCCGAGTAGCTGGGACTACAGGCATGTGCCACCATGCCCGGCTAATTTTTTT